>LUCH01000301.1:155613-169379 GCA_013368495.1 Paragonimus heterotremus | reverse complement strand
CCAAACTTCATCTCACATTTCGCATATTTACCACTGAGGTTGAAAAAACCCAACACCAACGGGAATTTATATATGTATAAATATGTAACATTTCTGTAAATAAATGTTGTTTATGTGCGTGATAAAGCCGTCATAACGAAAACTGCAGGACCGGAAAGTTTTCCGGTTATGCCGGTCGTTTTGTATGAACACACATTTTACAACCTTTGCTAAACGTTCTGGTTGTCCCTTAATTACATTTTGGTATGCGTTTAAATAGGTGTGCCAAGTTGCCTGCTGTTTATCTACCATAAAGTGTGCGACTTAACGAGCTCTGCTTCCATTTTTTCAACGGTTAACGACTTGCAAACAGAAGTTGTGACACAAGGTTATCATGCTATGTCCAATACGTTAAACCTACCTACAGAACACTGTTTCCTATGCATTACTAATGTTAACTTTGTGTATCCTTATCATACATGAACTGTTTGACAATATCCGTATCCTCCATGGCTTCCCGTGTGACAATAGTTGAACTCACATTGAAGTACTCGACTACTCTTATTCCATCCAGTTGGCTAACACTGTCAAATTTTTGGATGAGAACAGTCAATATTATGTTTTTTTATCGTTCCAGACTGTATGTTAAGTGTTCCTTACACAATGAAAACTAGCATTTTTGAGACAGTTGACCGCTGTCGCCTAATCTTTAGTTATCTATGCCTGTGCAGAAAACGAAACACAATCAAGAACAATAATTCGAACTTCGTTTCTAACGTTGTACACTTCAGCCTATAGGTGAAACCCTTTTACACTACTCGTCACAGTTTTTAAACCATGTTGACATATCATCACAGCACCACCCACTTAACCGAACGTGGCTGAGCAGTGTTCATCTAGAGGTTATTTCGTACAGTGTCCACACTCCATTGTCATTTGGTTCAGTTATCCCTAACTCTGTGGGCATTGCCCACCTTCATTCGGTCTCATTAAACATAACAGAACTGTCAGAAAAGATGTTCTCATCTGTCCTCTAGGTCAGATACTTGAGTTTTTCTTTATTTTCTCGCCAGTTCGGCTCCTATAACGTGGTCACTTCGCACAACTGTTCGTGATGAACTAATAGTACATAGAATTAATTCAACTCAGCATGCCCGGAAGAACAAGTTTCGTTGATATGAACAACCTTTCTGTATCCGTTGACTTCGTTGAGTTTTGTGCGCTGCAACTCATTGTACGTGGCCGTTATAACGGACACAGGAGGCTAATTTACAATAATGGAGCACTTCGAAACTTGATGATGGCTCTGTATAACACCGTTCTATCGTGTATTATCTATATGGATTATATTAGCTCCGAATAACCTTATTGAAATAACAACATCGACACCAGGTATGCAGTCACGAGTTCGGGTTACGATGACCTGGTTAGGTTTGGGCAGCCTGACAATGTCCACTCGTGACCCAGCAGGGTCATACATATTTTGCTGTTTAAAAACTTTAAATGTAAATTTAAAGTCGAGATTATGAATCCAACCTCAGATGATCGGAATGCTGCTGACTGTCTGGCTCCCGATAAACCAAATACACAACCAGATTTCACTATGTACGCTAACTCGTATGTTACTGAAGTACTGTTATGTTTAAATCTCCACATCCACTTTTATTTACTTCATTCCGAAGGATCTGGTGACACTGCGGTAAATAGTAAAATATTACTGTCCTATTCTTGTCTATGCTGTCAGGGAGAAATCGTTCCCAGCTGTAACGCATCGGGCCACCAATTCTGTCATTTTGCGGAGTGCGCTTTACTTCGCGTTTCCCAGAATCTGTTTAACAGCGTCCCTTTGCTTGTTTTTTCTCTCGACTCCTCAGCTAACGCTGATAGTTTGCGCCGATCGGAAAGTTTACTGAAGCGCTCCAATCTAATCGCATCTGCTGAAATGGGCACTGTCGCTCAGCAGAGTTTATTGCCCTATCCTGATTCGGATTTCGATGCCACCAGAGACGATTCCAACCTGGCCGCTGCCGGTCACACCGGAGCTTCTGGACGTAGCCAGTCATTGGCCACCCGCTTTAAAACTTCACGTCTGTTGGGTACGGGAATGCTGCGATCGGGTAAACGAAGCAGTGAAGATTCGGCAGTGAGTAGCACAAATTCGCTTGCGTTATTGGGCCCTTCACGCCAGTTAGCTGGAATGGTAGCCAGTCTGAGCACTCTGCCAACTGACTTAGGTACTTCACCTATCAGTGCGGCTGCGCTAGCGTCGGCTATTGCAGTGGCTGGTGCAACAGGGAGTTGGCAACACCCGCAGACAACCAAAAGGACAGGCCAGTCGGATGGCGACCAGCCCATTTGGCGACAGTCCAAAACGGGCGAGCCCAAAGTTGGTGTTGAACCTCAGAGTCCTGCAGTTTCCGCATCACATGATCCGCCCGTACGTTCTGTGCCTCCGGCCGCCTCCATTGCTGCTGGTAAGTGTTGCTGTTCCGTAAATGAGCCCAGGTTTTCTTTTGGTGTATACCCAAATTATTTGTAAACTTCCCATAGGAAAGGACCGATAAGATAATAAATGAGGGCTGTCTGATCCCCACTCACAATCCTGTCTGCCACCGACCGATTCTCTGGATATACGAATCATGTGAGCTTGTTATGCTCCAATTAAATGCGCAGCTTTCACGAATTTATACCTCTCAGTACAGAACCGAAGCAAATGGAGCATGCTAACCTGTAGTGTGACTGCTCTAACAGCAGACCACTGAATGCAGAAAACTATTGGTCCAATGTGGCCAGACTACTAACGTCCAACAAGACGAAAGCTACTCGTAGCTTGGATCGAAGTACGTCAGCCTCCTAAAACAGCGAGAACTCGGCCGCATCAGGGTCACTGATCTAGTCAGTTATTTGTTGCAATTTGGTGATCTCAACTATTTTTTACTGTTACACTTGGAAATTTTTGAACGCAAACATTTAGCACAAGGTACAATACTAATAACGACCCACATGTAGGGAAAGATGATGTCCGTGTTTTTTATTCCCTCAAAAATCCCTCTGATTTGGATCGAGCGTTTGAACGCACAAGCTCGGGATAAACATTCAGTAGTTTAGAAAATGAATTGTTCAGTAAGAAGCTCTTCAGGACATCTCCGACAGCAGGGAGCCATCCCTCTACTGCCCGATGCACACACCTTCACAAGACGAACGCAAGATCTTTGTTACTGTGAGGACATGAAACATGATCGCTTACGGTAATGTGTCCAAACATTCCAAATGTTTGTTCATCAGTCCCTGTGTTCAGTCGAGCGCATCGGGTATCGCCAACAAGTCAGGACGTCAGGCGAGATTTACGCCAATTGGGTTCCATGACACTCTTACACTATCCCATCTTTAAAGTAACAGAGGTATGACAGTGAAGTGTAAAGACTTCGATGACTGTACGTGGTTAAGTGTCTTAGTACAATAGTTTTGAAAATCTGGTCTGGCCGTAAGATTTATAAAAAAAAAACACAATTCTGCAGTTGGGTATATTGAAAAACGCATTAACAGCACAACCTCACCTGAGGTGAGGACTGGATCCAGGTGCACGGCAGGGAATCACTGATTAGTGTTCACTAGTCAATCGAACATACAGAAGTTGTCAGATAGTACCTGGATTTCGTCGATGATCGTGTGTTGTGTACTTGACGTTCGTGTTTTTGTGTGTGTGTATGTGTTTGGGTAGGATGAAACCCGACCGATGATTGTGTACACCAAAAGCCGCTGTTTCACTGTCGTTTGCTGCTCAGTTGTTCGATTGTGTGTTGCAAGCCTCTCAAGTTCGGCATATAAGTTTTATGACTCAAGTCCCATCTTTTTCCTTTTATCTGGAATCCAGAGCTGTCATTCATTATTGTGTGGCAGTTAAACATTAGGTTCAACCACTGATAGATTTCTGCGTTGATGATCGATAGGCTGTCTTTCGTTTGTCTATCATTTTTGCATTTTTTTACGTGCACTGGAATTATGCACCTCGTTAGCCGTCGAATACAGCTAGTGCGAATTTTCCGCCCACTGCGTTATTTTGCATGACATTAACGCCTGAATGATTCTTTTGGAAATATTCTGAGTTTGTTTTGCGTGTGTCTGCTATGTAGATTGATCATTTTGTCACATTGAATTCATTTGCATGGTTTGTATGACGACGTAACCGCTCGCTTTATAATGACAATTTGTCTATGCTTTTACACCATACTGTCTCTTTCAATTTCCGATTGACCCACCTCATGTTTGCTGTTCTACTTGACCCAGACACTCCTGGAACATACACTGCTTTGGGTCAGCCACGTCGATCCGATGCGTCCAATTTGAATCTGTTCCGCCTGTTCCGACATAAAAAGAAGCGCTTCCGGTCCGTCGGTGCGTTTACTTGCATACGTGTATGCGAATGCATGCATACTTTTACCTGTGTTCTCATCAACTCGTTTAAACCGTGTCGTTGGTTGCCATTGGTCAAGATTCGCCAGTTCGTTATCTGATATTTCGTGGTGAAAATGACCCACAAGAGATGGTATGCACCACTGGTGGTTTGTTTGCGATCGGCGTGAATTCAGCCTATTTCCC
The DNA here is from genome assembly GCA_013368495.1 of Paragonimus heterotremus. Lineage (NCBI taxonomy): Eukaryota > Metazoa > Platyhelminthes > Trematoda > Plagiorchiida > Troglotrematidae > Paragonimus > Paragonimus heterotremus. Next base: position 164,801 of record LUCH01000301.1, on the reverse strand, counting down.
ATCAAATATGAGTGTTCAGACAGGATACGTAAGTTCAATGTTTCATCCGGAAGTTCATCTGACTGGGGGAACTTTCATGAAGTATGCGTAGTAGTCATCCATCCAGAGTTATGCTTAGAAAGACCACCAGCTGGTTATCGATTGAAAAAATTGTTGAAAACAAGTGGAGTAGCAGAATATTAGTGAGGTCAACAAAAAAGAGAGTATCAACACCAGAATACCGTTATACGTTCCCCATTTTGATCCTAAACGGGCGAACGATAGATGTGGATAAAACCAAGAGTTCCCTTTGTAAATTGACAAATCATTGCCTGATCGCTCGGTTGTCAAGTTTTCTTCTTTTCAACTCACGAATTACTCGATTAATACAGCGTTTCTAAATGCAGACAGGATAATTTTTTCAACAATTTTCATCTTCCACTGTTCGACCTCCAGGTTTCTCTCTACTGTCTTGTGTAGTTATGACAACTAGTTTCCAGGAGCAAACAACCAACCAGTTTGGAAGTGAAAATGTGAAATGTTTTTCAGTACGATGATGATTTAGTCCTAACCTAGGGTCAGTGAAATGTCTCACACACTCAGCAATTCTTCTGTTGATATCACCTGGACGTGGGACGCGTTTATTTTGTCGTCCGGTCAGTGTTGTTGTCGCCGTCATAACGAGACTGAACCTTGACGAGGTGTGACGACTTGCGCATCTCGATAATCTATTGTGCTAAACTGAATGGTGCGACAACCGCGCCGATAAAGTCACTCATACTAGTCGAGCCAATTAGTAGAGGTTTGACAAGCCACAATCTTCTCGTCTTCAAGGCTTGGGGTTGGAAGAAGTTTGGCAATTGTTTTCGGAAAAGGTGGTACTGGTTTTGGTACACTTCCTACCACCTTGCGGTACAGGATTTTGGGCCAAAGGTTTTAGTTGAGAACCTTAATTCTTCTCCTGTCTGTGTCTGGGTGTCTTGGCAGTATCCACCGGTAATTCCATACTGCATCGGCCGCGTCGCCCTATCTGCCGCATACGGCAATGTCGATAAGCGAAAACGTGCTACTGCTGACCGCTCTCACACTGCCCTATCAAATCTAACTCCCAGACCATTTCCGACCCCCATTTCTATTAATTACTCTGCTTGTCCCGCAACAGATATAACCACTCATAGTAACACTGCATCGGTAAGTTTCATCTCTTACCATTCAGCTTCAGGCCTCCCTCGTCACTTGCTTAGACTCAGAATACAAATTAACATAGATGCTTTCAACGTTCAGATAGATCAACAGGCCACTCTCGCACAAACGTTAGATTCGTTGAATGTCAATGTCTGTTGCACTTCAGAGACTGTAATTCAGAACAGTAGTTAGCGTATGGAACTAACACCCGCATTGTCTACCCAGTACTGGTTATACGCTTTGGGTGATTTCACAATCGCCGCTACCGGTTAGGCTGGGTGCCGTCATAGTCCTCAGCACGACGGCCGCAGCCGCATTGGTAGATTGGATTTCTGTTAACAACAGACTATGTGCCGTCCGCTTGGCAAGTTCTATTAAGGTTAGTTCTAGACACGAACTCTTCAGAAATCCTTTCAAATTGAGTACCACCCATATTTGATCACAGTCCTTACATTCAAGTAGGCCTTTCGACCGGCCCAATTCGTAAGGAATTACTAGACTCGAGTTTTATTCTCACTAGAGTGAAACTCGAGTCTAGTGCTTCCTTACGAAGTAGGCCGGCCGAAAGACATTTTTGAATGCAAGAACTGTGATCGGATATGTGTGGTGTTCAATTGGAGGCAATCTAAATCCCCGAAATTCAATCCAAAGAAGTCTTATTGTATCTGCTCCAGTTGACTGTAGCATCATCAGTGTCAAGGACGCCTACTCGGATCTGGCCGCTCTCCTTAAGTCGACACATGGTTCTGATGTTGTCATTCTTACCGGGGGCATGAACTGTCAAGTCGGCCGCCTTGGGAAGGCTGAGTCTCATCTAGGTGACAGGTTTGGGATGGCGAACGGTTGTTGACATTGCGCCGAGCACAAGCTATTTTTTAGCTAGCACTAGCTTTACTCATCGTACCTCTTCTCCCCTGAATCAGGTCAGTTCTCAGATTGATCACATAGCTGTTAGCTGTAAGCGACCGGGCTTTATTCAGGACTATCCTTCTTGTTGGAGCACATGCTTGGACTCAGACTATGCGTGGGTATGTTGACGTTTACGGGTTTACGGTGAACTTTCCTATCAGCTTCAGCACCAGGGGCGACGTACATCAACGCTGCCCACTCCCACCATTTTTGTTTGATTTTGCCATAGACAAAATAACGGAGGACTGTCTGCGATACTCACAAGATGCCGGTGTGGACCTCCTACCTGTTGGAAGTCTGATTGATCTCGATCATGCTGACGACCAGATGTTGCTGTTTGACAACTTCAATTAGCGCAAACAACGATAGACGCTATTTCGCACTCTGCTGTGTGGTTCGGAATACGCTTTGCAGCTTCAGGGTGCAAAGTGCTTCTGCAAGATTGCTGATTACGTTGATTTAGTGTCAGATGACGAAGTTGTGGGAGTTGTTGACAGGTTTGCTTACTTGGGAGACTGCATCGGTGGCGGCGGAGGTGTATATAATGAAATAGAAGCGCATATCTCTGGGACTAGGGCGGTATTCGTCAATCTTGGGCACTTCTGGTGACATATGGACATCTTTCTGAAGTTTTCACGTCGTGTATATAGGAATTCAGTGATGGTTATATTACTTTACGGTAACAAAATGTGTCCTCTCGTGGTTGAAAACGTGAACCGTCTCCAGACACTTGACCGTCAAAGTTTGTGATCGATCGCTCCCATCGGACGGCACCAAAGAGTACACAACGAAGAGGTTAAGAAGCGAGTGTTTGGTAATTAATGTCAAACGAGTTCTTTTGTTCAATCCTTACATTTACACAAACTCAGATAGTTAGGCCATGTACTAAGAATGTGAGCTAGTCGCCTGCCACGCCGAGCGGTCTTTGCTGGTGTTGTGGCCGACTGGCGTAAGGTGCGAGGTGGACAAATGATGACAGTGTAGTGAAATGAAAAAGGTGCTGGCCACTAGATCGGGTTCATCTTCAGGGTTGGGGGCCTAGCGATCCACAGAGTTGGTGACTGGAAACGTTTGGTCAGTTGGTGGCTAATGGGGCTCAGTAGCGTAAATGTCGTATTTGTTTGACCGAGTTGTTTATTAAGTGAGTGCACTTAATGACGAGGAGTAGTGAAAGGTGTAAGGAAACTGTCTTGTTAATGACGCCTTACTTCCGCTCATAACTCAGTTGTTTGTTTATAAGCACCTGAATGTTTGAATATAGACGTAGCGATTTGTGTAGTTAGGTCCCTTCTTTCTTGCTGTACAATATCTCCCCTTTCCTTCACGGGTGTTCGTCAGTTAAGCATCAGTGACAACCGTTGATGTATTGCTCTCTAAGAGAATGATGGTAATGATGTTGATAGGGTGCGCGACATGTTTATCTGGTGAATGTGATCCTGATGAGGTTTGATGACTTTACTGACAGGTGATAGAATACACTAAGGCAGGTATTTAACTGGGACAGTCGTACAAGGATATGTCGAGTGGACAACCGGACATTATTGTTTTGAAATATCCCATCGTTCGAACAGAATTACATGGAGGGTAAATATTGTGGTAAGTCTCTTTGACTCCAAACGTCAACGATGTGGCGGAGAAAGACCAGTCTTCCCTTCAATTGACCTGTTAACAGCTTAGGCATGGACTGAAATACCATCACCTTGTGTTATTGGAATACTGATCTCATCGTTAAATCGTTCATTCTTAAGCATATTGTTCCATCCAATTTCCTGAGGAAAAATCGCGATTCATTGGTTTTTCCTTACAGTTTCAGTAGCTCACTGAAATAATTGACCTTTATCGAGCAGCAACATCCCGAACGCGATAGAATCGTAATGAGCAGAACAACCTAATGAAGGTCATACAGAATACGACGAGGAACGCTAAATAAATGATTCGCCGGTGTCCGTTCATTGTTACTGGACTGAAGTTCGTCGAAATGACCGTAGCAACATCAAAATTCTCTGTTCACTCTGAGTGAATGGTCAATACACCACTGCACTTTCACAGAGATGCAACACGTCTGAGCAAAGGCAAGGTACCTTATATGCGTGCCCGATCCCTGTGGACTGAATACTGTAAGCCCCTCCCTCCTCCGTGCAATTTTTGTTCAAGTGTGTACCTTGACCAAAAACTTGACACAGTACTAGAACAGCGTCCTGGTTTCTCTTTTCAACTATGCGAACTCTAGTCTCCCTCTTGGCTACATTCAATCTGCTGGGCAATTGGTTTCTGAGCTTCTTGTAGGTGTAGTGATATTCTACCCGACTAACTTGATACCACATTACCGCACCAATGCCATGTCGTGTTGCCGGTAGTAGTATTCACGAAGAGGTGGGGAATTTGAACTGTTTAGCACCGCTAAACAATATAAATTCCAAACCACTCAGTGGTAATCGAAGGACACATTGGTCAGTCCATTTATCTGAGCTGCTGGCACAGATCTCTTGATGTTATCGATGGAACTCAACAGGGCAAGTCTTGGAACAACTGAACTACTTGCCAACTAGGGTTTGTGGTTGAACGTTCAAATCGAATCATTTTGTCACGGTCAGAACCACGAGAGACGGAGTTATGTATCCATTTGAACAAGAATAAGCTCTGATAAGATGTGCACTCGGGTTTATAGCATTCCCCTTCAAAATGGGCCGGTTTGGTAGTTTATATGAACATGGGAGTTGCTTTCAGCCAGCGTATGGTTGCGGGTGTCCTTGTGTTTCACATTAGAACGAAGCTCTTTATCAGATAGATATTATTTTCGAACATAATTTTCTGCTACTTATGAGTAGCGACACTATTGTTGTTAAAGCATTCTCACCCAGTCTGTTCTGTCGATGATCGTCGCCACAAATTAACTTTTCAAATGTTAGTCCGCTGTTACCCCTTGTGTTATCTCAATTGGATTTGTTTTTTTTTTCTTCATAGGAGCTGAAAAACTGCTCTACTTAGAGAATTCGGATTTGGAGGACTTTGATGCCATCTCCACCGAAGGCTATTACCGTATAGTACAGGATAACGGTTCTAGTGAACGACCTACGCAACCGTGAATTTAAATCAGCGTTTGGAACATAAGGAGACAGAACTTGTTTTCCTAATCCAGATCTGTTTTGCTGTCATGCTACTTGCGACCATATAAAAACTTTTTTTCCTCTGTTGGCCTCACACCCACCCACCTCCCAATATCATGGTTTTCATTCCTTCCTACTTCTCGGCCTGCAGTCACTGTTTCATCTACTCTGTACTTGTGAGGGCATACACAGCGCCTACCTACTTGTCTGTGTACTCAATCCATTTTTTCGCTGACGCAAAAAATTTCGACTATCCCTCTTCATCTGACTCTTTTGCGTTTCTACTCCTTGATCACACATTCATCTTATTATCGCGTCATCTACTTCTCGTCACATATGTGTTTCTGAGAAATTGTTGTTAAGACCTATCCAATCTGATTATATTTGTTCGGTCCTACTATCTGTGCGCCACTTCTGTCATATGTTCACCTTCCGTCCTCACGGGAAAATGCTTCTTCTTTTAGTTCAGTATTTTTCGTGTATATTAATGCATGTGTTGTTTCGGTGTCAAGTTTCGATACGGATTGAAGAAGCCCATTTGAGAGACGTTCCGTTTGACCTTACCGGTTACTGGAAATGTAACGCAACTGTGGCTGCAATTTCTGTGACCTATGATCAATTCGTATGTTGTTTGTAACAAAGAGGACCTTGCTTCTTGAATGTACTCTCTTCACGTCCAGATAAGCTTGTGGGTGTTGGTTGTTATGGGGTTTTCACATCTTAACATCCTTATCATCCTTTTTTTTCGTTGCATCTACACACTGATAATGGTCACAGTAATTACATTATTAGCCTCATGCAACAGTTATTGTTAGCCTCAGTTATATGACTCGCAGTAGTAAAGAAATGTTCAGAATAGTACATAACGAACAACTTCGAGCGACATGAGTCAAGGTTTATCCATATTGTCACCTGTTTTGTGAGCATTGCTTGTGACGGAGTGATCGGTATGATCTCTGTGTAACTTGTACATACCTAATAGGTACGGATGACCGAAATCTAACGCGGATTACCAATTCAGCCACAACCGCATAAAATGGTATTTGTGATAGTTCGTTGTGCTCATCTTCAAAGTGATGTAGTTCTGTGGCGTGAGCAAGCTTCCCATCAGTTGTATCAACCGTCTCGGCATAGGTGATACCCATAGGATTAGTTATTGAGTGGTTGGGAACTTTGGCGCGTAATGCAAGTTGCTACTAATTTGGACTTCAGTTATACTGTGTCATTACTTGATCAATCCAGTGTAGTCGTGGAATGTCGGTTTAGGGATGAGCATTACGAATTTATACAATCACCATTTCGTACCATTGTGACTGTATTCACTGCAAACTGTCAAAATCCAAGGTGGACTACGTTCACCCACACTATCGTTATGTGCATAAAGTACACATTGGTACAGGTACATAAGTATCTGTTACCACACAGACATGTCTTAGCAGATTACGGTAGTCACTATCATCTACCTTTCGGTTCATAAGGAACGATAGTTGCGGTTATTTGGTTTTAAAATGACATTTGTACGTGGGATAACATGTGAAATGCTTTCTGGTAAAGAAAGTAAACTTGAAGTGTGACTAAGCATTGATGGGTTTAACAGTTGGTTATCATAAAAGTAGTGGATTATGATACTATCAACACTTGCGCTTCCTTACACACGGCTACAGTCACAACGGGGCTGGATCTTGATGCGGTATGCTGGCTTGTGCATCTTGATGACGTATTGGACTAACCTGGACAATCACACTGAGGGAGTCACTCGTGCCAAACAAGCCAATATGTAGAAATCTGACGAACGGCTGTCTCCTGGTACTCCACGCTGGGAATTGAAAGAAGGTCCACATATTTTTCCATAAAAAGTACTAGCTCTGGCACATTGCCTTGCAGAATAGGCTTTTGAACCAAAGACTTTGGTTGAGAACCCTAATTGCACTCCTGTTTGGGTCTTGGCAGTAGTTCAGCTGATATATGTCCATGAATGTTCACAACTTTAGCGACTGGGTATCAGCGCGAACTGCTGACGTGTTGGTGTCTTTGGTGGTGATGATGACTCACAAACCGCCAACACATGTAATGCGTCTTCCGATGCCTCACTTCACAAGGTGGACGTACAGAAGAGAACGAGAGAGATGATACACAGTTGGGGGATATGATACACCTGTTCACTCCAGACCTATTTCTTTATCAATGACTAGTTGTCGGGATGTGATTACTGCCTTTTCTGACTGAAGCTTATAGAATAGAGTATAGCAGGTTGATGTCAGTAGGCAGAAAAAATAGGGGGCAAGACAGAAGGAGGAAGTCGAGATCGGTTGGTGATGTCACTGTTGAGAGAACGATGACTTCTGATACTTCCCAGGCGTTTATACCGCGGAAGGGGGTTGACTTGAGAGACCCCACCCCGAGTCTCTGACTCAAAAGTCTGAATTGCAAAACAACAGGATACAGGGTTTTCTTGGAAGACCCTACACGGAGCCAATGATTCAAGAGTCTTACTTGACAGTGGGGGGATTCCCTAGCCCGAGGGCGCAGTGAATAAGACATTACTGTCTCATTCTGAGCACTGCTGCGCGCAATGGATGTACTCGAAGTGACGTCGGGCTTCTGCGAGATATCGGATGTTTTTCGACGGTATTGAATAACACGCCGGCGGTCCCGGTCAGCCGTTGGACGATCGGAGTGTTCTTTGTTTCAGGATACCTTTTCTAACCTTCTCTTTCTCCAACCTTTCCTTCCTTCTCCTTCCTGATACGGAAGACAGCAGTGCCGCAACTATAAAAATAGTTCTGCTGTATGCTCATATGATTGTGCCTCACTACCTAAGCACTCCTACGCGGTCAGTAGTGCGACATACAATCCTATGAGTGTGATTGCTTTTCGTGTGACTGCACCCTTTCGGCTTGTCTGACAAGGTTGCACCTGGAAGGACCGGAGTCTTAGTCAACATAACCCGCCGGATCAAAACAGTACACAAGCCCGACCACCTCTTCAAGGTAGCAGCATATGGCTGTGTGGAAACTGGTGTATGCTTACGTTAGACTGTGGTGCACAGTTTTTGATTGCCCAACTGCGGCGACGCAAACGAACAACCCGATAAAAAATAGTGGATGAATCAAATTGTGTAACCCTTAAAATGACTGCTTTTTATTCTTGAAGAACCAACATCGTTGAAACAACTGTTCAACTATGTGCCAATTCCATTTTCTATGCGCTTCTGAATTCGTCGTATCATATTCCGGTGGATATTTTTGGTTCTCCCGGTAGGATTATTTTTAGAGGCTATGTATACGTTCTCTTTTTGTTTGTTTATGGAACGGGGTTGCGGATTGCAAACCGCGGATTTCATTTTGTTATGGAAAAATTCTAACGGATTTAATTTGTCACCTTCGGGGCCACTCGACAGGTTCACCTCGACCGATCCGCCTCTGTGGAAATGTGTGATTCTATCACGACCGGTCAGATTTTCTATAATGAGCTGAAGAAGTATCCTGGTGAAATTAAACTAAATTCTGTACTTCTGCTTCTAAGGTTTAAAGTTATCTACAAAGAAGTCATCTACAAGTAAAATCTACGTACGCTGTGGCATTTACCGTAGCATCGAAACTTTACTGCCGGGAAATAGTAGTGCTGTGCTTCCTCTATTTCGCGGGCCTTTTCTTAGGCTTAGTGAACCTGTAAACCTACGTCCGTGGGCATATTGAGGGGTCAGGCACTAGCAACAATATCATAACAAGATGACTAACAGATTTACTGTTACACTGTGTGACCAATCTTCAGTTCAGTTTCATGTAAACTGGACATCACCCACAATTGATGGCAGCTGTCGCTTCCCTATAGACTTCCCAGTCGGCCCCTTTCGAACAGCACAAGCACCAGACTCGAGTTTCGTTCTTGTTAGACCTCGTCAGGTGTACATATATTTGCCATGGCCGGTACTAGAACTCCGGCAGAATATCGATCAACAAGTTAATGATTTCTGTGATTTCAACTTGGAGAGAAGTCCTAGTCGAG
>LUCH01000301.1:88752-155513 GCA_013368495.1 Paragonimus heterotremus | reverse complement strand
CTCGACTAGGACTTCTCTCCAAGTTGAAATCACAGAAATCATTAACTTGTTGATCGATATTCTGCCGGAGTTCTAGTACCGGCCATGGCAAATATATGTACACCTGACGAGGTCTAACAAGAACGAAACTCGAGTCTAGTGCTATTTTGCAAAATGGGCCTACTGGGAAGTCTAGGAGAATTCAAAAACTACGATCAGCTGTGAGTGATGTTCACTCTATATAAAAACCGAAATCCCTTACTACGCATCAGTAATCAGTTCGATTTCGTTAATTATCAGCGAAACCGTAAATAAATTCGCTCTTTAATTTCGTTACCCATTTGCGCATTCTCGTGATCTGCCATGCCAACTGCGCAAAACGAATAGTCTTAACTCACGTGGAACAAACAAATGTGTTTGGTCAAGTGTGACACTGAACAATACAGCAAAACCATATCGTTTGAAAGAGCGAATGACAGGTGTGAAATCCAATATCTAAGTCGAATCATATTTACATGGATTTTTCATCACCTACAGGCAAATTCACAGTACGCTCTGACTAGATCTAGTTGTTTCACTTCATTCATGCTGATGATCATTCCACTTTGATTGCTTCGTAAACTTATATCGCACCAAAACACTGACGGGATGAGAATGAAACCGCTGAGTAGTTTGAACACTCGCTACAACCTTTGGGTCAGTTCAAGCAAATTCAGGCTTGTCATTGATTTCCGCGTAGTCTGTGAACCCCCCAAAATACTATCAACTTATATTCCCTGATAAACGGAAAGAAACTAACATTTCCGACTACGTCAAAAGGGCGATTGAAAGAATTGTATTTCATACAGTACTGAAAGACCCGTGGAAATGATAGATCCCCGTTACCTCGAAACTGCATCAACTGAATGTTAAGGTAAACGAACAAGGAACAACCAAGCCTACGAATCTGTGCAAGTTCCTCACAAAATGACCGAAAATAAAATGGAAGTAAGCTTGTTGAAAAAGCTGAATTCAGGCGGAGATGAGACAGATTACAAGCATTTGTTTAAGCAAAGGTTCAGGAATTAAGCAACCATAGAAAGCAAAGACAGACGTCAAACGTTTTCCGATAGTCCCTTCAGGATGTTTACTTTAACAAAATGCGGATTTGTAAAGGAGAACGAGCTGAGCTTTCTGTAAACAAGTTCAATAATTTTTAGCAAATTGTCAGCAGATCAAACATGATAAGAAAATCACACAAAACAATCTGCTTAGTCCATCACCGGACTCTGAAAGCAAAAATGACCTCAGACACTAGATCATTATTGGGACGGTTAGAAGTCAACCCGAAACGCCTTTTCATTTATAATCTAACAAGTCTTTACTCTCAGCTACAGCTGAGATAGATGGACTAGTTGAATCTAGCCAGACGAAAATCAGTACGGCGTATAGGTTCATATGTCTCATTACTGGCTACATAAATGTGATCAGGCAGTGAGGTACATCCCTATGAATATAGAGGAGACCCATTTAGTTAAAGCATTGCCATTTTCCGCGTGTGGAAGAACCGAGCTGATCAATGTATCAATAAACAAAAGCATTCCGATCGCTTAATGCTTGATCGTGACAACCAGCGTATTAACCTGTAGAGTAGAAAAATTTTCCGTACCCCTAAGATTGGTAATACAGTTTTGAACACATCTACCACAACGTTTTATTCACTGCGTCTCCATCATCATCATCATTATAATTAACAGCAGCAACATCAGCACAATCATTATTAAAGATACCATTGCACAAGTCGTTTGCGTTAACGCCTATCTGCTCCACATCCTGTAACCTGTATGGTGAACGGTAAGTAGATCGTTCATTTGGTGAATCGAAACATTAAGCTGCTTTAAGGACACTACAAACGGAAACACTCATTTGCATATAAGAATAATTTTGCAGCAAAATGCATGTCGATGACAAGTGTGTTGGAAGAAAAACGTTTGCCTGCTTGCTCTTCCAACTCGTTGCTCACTTTTTTCTTGAAGTCAACAAATTCAACTACCTGATCGTTTATGAGTACTGCGCAACTGTGATGTTCCAATCCGGTTTGACAGGAGATCATTCGTTAATGCTGTGCTTATTTTGCCAAACCCTCTGGACAATGGAAAATGTTTAATTACATCGTTCGGTGTAATGTACTAACCTTCATGCAAATGCCCTTTTAGCCACGGCAATTACTTAGCCGTCGCGCGTGCTCCTAACTGTCCGTAAAATATGTCCGAAGACGAGCATATTACGAAGTATTACGTTTAGCTCAGAGCAGAGGCCAACAGCAGTGTTTTTAGAAAATCTCGCGATTGATATCTCTGTAGCGAAGACATCGTAAACCCTTTACACACCTTTCCTTTCAGACTACTTGAGGAATAAGTTGAAACTGTCCATAGACCGTATACGTGTGAGTACACAGTATTATGTCAGGGAGCACTAACGAACCTTAGTTCTAACAAGTGTGCAGAACCCCCATTGTAGTCTGCAGTGTGTACAGTTGACAAGATTATACGCAAAGATGCAATTAAATGACTCCTACGATGTCTACTGATAATGGTTCATCTGGTTACGTAAGATAGGTAATCCGTATTGGTGTTGTACCTTCTTCTTCCACCAAATAGTCTCAAGGACTACATTATTTTGCCTCCAAGTACGTACTTTTCTAACTTACTTAGGTTATGCATGATTGTATTTCACTACGACCGATCACCGGGTCGTCCTCGTTGACACAACTTCTGTATGATGGTTTACAACTTTTCTGCTCAAATTACACGACACAAAGGCGACTGAAGGCATGCTTAACCTCGTGGAGAATACATATGGTGAGCAACACACGTTCTGAATTTCTGGGTTACAACCACCGAATTAACGGGACTGTTGTTAACCCAAGTAGATTGATTAGCGATAGCTATAGAAAAGCTTGATGACCGATTAACAGTCTACTCGCCAGTGAGTCAAAACACTTGATTTCCCATCGAAATCAAACAGTTTGAGATGACCAGTCAGATTAGGCACAGTGATCACCAACACTAACGCGAAGACCATAACGTCAACTTCCTTATTTCACAAAGGAGTGGATAAAAAAACGTTCGTAACACAGTGCGATAATTTTGATATGATGTGCACAATGTTCCTTCCTTAATTACAGGTAACTTTTGTAGGGTTGTGTTGACGATTCCCGCTTTTCTCTCCAAGCTGTTTAACAGGGTCATCGATGTAAGGTCGGGGTGATTATTCAATGGAGCAATGGGGATACTTGGGAGCTGGGATAGAATTCCAACTATCATTTTTCCGTTTTCCGTTTGGTCAGAACGCGGCCAGTGTTGTGGGTCCAAAAAGCGGGTGGCACAAAGAACGCTCATTCAAAAAACTGGCATACGAACTGCATGTTTTATCCCCACTTCGAACATAAACACTCATTTGTACGTAACAATTATCTCAGGACGACATTGTTCATGGAAGGAAAACACCACTTCTTACCAGAGCACACTCCAATATTCCTGCTCGTATTGTTCCTTGGTTAGTTCACCGCCTACCTGTCTCTACCTGGCAACACTGTACGCCAGAATACTTGACACACAGATGGAAAAATCAAATCCCCATCCTGTGAATGGATCTACGGCACACGAGCGCGTAAACGGAAACGGAATAACGATCAATGAAACGGCGAATAACAGCACGACAAATAACGGTAATGAACAACGAGTACAGACTACATGCGGTCAGTTAGTCTCTTCCCATCCAATCCATCTACCCGAGGCTACCACATGAACACAGAGAAGAAGACTGGCCTTGAAACAGAGCTTCTTCATGTCGCTCAGCCCGAAGACAAGACGGTCACAAGCTCGTTTGTATTTATAGCGTTTGGACTAGCAACAAGCAAGGTCATAGGAAATGGACCAGGCAAAAGTCTAGACAGTACAGTCTAGGCGTGTAGTCGGTATGACAACAACAGTTGTCACGAGGCTTAAGTCGATTGTGAAGACCGGAGCTGCGCATGACGGTGACAAAGGTGATCACTCACAAGTGAATTTTGTTACCTCTGGTCACACACTGTTTCCGGGCCACTGGCAACTTCCCGGACACCCCTCAATCTAGTTGAGAGTATTCAGTTTTGGTTGTATCTGTCACGCAATTTTGAAGCTCATTTTAGGCACCTAGCACACACTGGGATGTCAGTGCAGTTCATTGTGTTGACAATTTGACCAATGACCTGGTTATCACCTGACCATTAAGTTACTCCTACGTCCACAATGATATAAACTGGACGTATTTTACTTTCCTTATGGACAGGATTGTTTTAGTGTTGTGGTGTTTTATCCAACTCGTGTAGGATAAAAGAGCATCATCGCGGATGTGATATATTACCTATATACATATGCTCTCAAATGGTTGTAGACTCACGTGAAGGATATTGGAACTGAATCACATTTGGCTAAGAGCCTCTAACAACACCAAACGTAGAATCAGGCCGAAATAACCATTGTATTTAGTCAGTATGCTGACCAAACGTCCACTATATTATCACCAGTGAAATCCTTGCTTACTAATAATTTCAACTCTGCCGGAATGTCCGCTGTCTCATCACGTTTGACTATTAATCCTCTGACATACGCTCCGTGAATCATTGAACGGTTTACCGTAAATGATGTTGCATTTTGTCTGAATCCGTAGTCAATAACTCCAATGTATGTTCATTAACGACAATTGAAATCTAACAGAATGGATTACCTACAGAATAATATATCATAGCCACACTCATTGGTATATGAAACTGAAATATTTTTACGTAAAAATGAACTTATTAAGAACAGCAATCGGTTGGTATTCAACCTCGTTTCGGTTCAATGCGTTCTTCTACACTGTGGTAACTGCATCTTTGTCAAGGTTAGACGACATTGCAACCCTGTCTCAAGTATTGCCCATCCCATCCCCACACAGTGCTGTTGTATGTGCACCGTCCCGTCTACCGCACACAACCATGGATGAACATTTCATTTTTATGCCCTGGATTAGTTCATACTGATCCGCCTTTATAATAACTGACTTATATACCAGACGATAGTTGCAACCACTTTTGCACTTATTTGACTCACCAATAAACCTTGCTACCAATTCAAATCTTTTGCATTCGTGACTCTAAGGAAATTGAGGTGGACACGACACAACAGACCGATTCTTAAGTACGTATAGATACACATGATACCACACACAAATTTTCTTCTCTAAAATGTTGACCTTGTTTCAAGACATCCAAACTTCATATGGGCCAAGTTCTTTTCTTCACGTTCAACCGCAATTGCTTATGTATAGTGCTCAGACTGTCCGATTGACCCATGGGGAGAAGAAAACAAGTGCTATGTTATCGCTACTCGACAAAACCGCTAATCAGAAAATAAGGGACGAGTTGACTCACTTCGTCAAACATTTTGTGGTGATGTTGCTGGGTACTAGAAGTATCTACTCTAGCAAATCCTATAGAAAATGAGCGAAGTTCACAGCAAAATCACGTTAGATTGTCTTTTAGTGAAAGTCTGATCACAAACTCCACCACGCTTGTTAAAGTATCAAACGTTACATATCCAGAAAATAACATTCTTTTTATAACTTCCCCATGAACCCTCATTCGATCAGTAGCCGATTACGCTCATTTTATGACACGCATTGAACACAATTCACCATAGATACGCTGAACCCATCCACTTGAAGCATGGAGAGAAAGCACAGCTGTGTGACTAAATGAAATCGCAACGAACATCTGCACGAATAGAGAAGAACCACCAAGGTGATCTATCGCGTCAGCTAGAATTACACTGTAGCCCGATTTAACCGCTGTAACGTTATGGCTTACCAGATCAGTAGTGAAACCGCGACTCCCTCTGGGTGAACCTGATGCACATAACGACGAAAAGTGAAGCCCGTGGAGCAAGTCATATTGAAAGTCTGTACAGCGCTATATGTGTGCATATGTACATACGAGCTTTCCATAAATCGATGCACATCTGCTCTGTCATCACGCTTTGATACGCTCATCGTGTTAAACGATGACCAGACTTTCCGTAAGTGACTAGAGGACAACAGCCACCTGGAACGATTTATCGTCAGAAACCTGAAATGTATGACGCAAGAAAGAAGCCTGTGTTCATTCGAGTACCGCTTAAAAATGACAATGCCGCCGAATAGCTGACAAATAGGCTCAACCAGACAATTAGCAGAACCTGTGCTACAACTGAAATCCGTATTCAATTCTCCACATCCCAAATTCTCAGGTTTTGTAGCAAAGATAGACTGACAGTTCAGACCTCATCTGTGTGTATCTACTCAATCACTTATTCCTGTGGAGTAGGTTACATTGGCCGAACGTCATGACAGCTTTCGAAACAAACTCGAGTACTCCATCCACGGTGTCTGAGGCACGGGGAATCATAGTCAGTCAACAGTGTTATCCTCGCTCATTTGGTTGAAAGCGGACACCAGGTGAAAACTGACCAAACCTTCACAGTGGTACGTCGCGTGCCACGCAACCTATCAAAGGCAGTCCGAATTAGAACACTTTGTATTGCCGAGGCTAATGGATTCAGGCTGCTTGACCCAATATTATGGCATCAAAAACAGTTTGTTCAGGCGATGCACCTACCATGGCCACAAATCCATCGGATCGATGGCCAACCTGCGCGGTCAAACCAATGGACAAGCGTGATGTGACCGATCAATCAAGTCATCGCCAAGTGACTGACCAGTGACCTATTTTCTCTGTAATAAGTCTGATCGATATCGCGATCTAACTCTACTAACTACTTATCTAATTGTACCGGTCTGAAGATGAATTATCGTAAACACGTTCGCCTATACGTCTTTATTCTCATTATCGTAATGGGCATATTAGAAACCAAGTAGATATCTATTTTGATGTTACATTTGTGCCCTTTAGAAGTGTTTTTATGTGTCCCTGATGATTTCAGTAGTAATGCAGTAACGATTAAAAATGGAAAATCTGTTAGCTCGGTAACACCATATAGACCTTTAAGCACTCAATGCGTTTCACCACAGTTCTGTTTGAATTCGGTTATCAGGATCCATCACCTAGCTCTGTGAATAGATAGAATATAAGTTTTATGATTAGTGGGTCGTTTTAGATTAAGTACACGGGAAGAACAAAAGGATGACCGTTCATTCTGCGCCTTCTCTAGTTTTACCGTCCACATAATCTGGTAAACTTTTGAGGGGTTAGGATATGCCTAATGTTTTCACTGCCCTATTGGCTGATCCAATCATTTTCTGATTTATCAACACCGATTATTGCTAAGCTTACGTGCACGCACACAGACACACACGGTTGACGAGAGTAGTTTTCCTTCTGGTGTGACACAGTGACTGAAGTCAAAAGATGCCTGTGAACTTACCTCACTAGAAGCGACTTGTGTTACACCGCTTGCAGTTCCATTCATATCCCGTATCTGGTGTAAACTAGACGGAAGAAGATCATGAGATGCATGACAGGAGGTTTTTGTAGTCTAACAGGATAATGCTGATTGGTCAGATGATGGGTTAGCCTAAAACTGAGACCTTTATCTCTCAAAAACAAGAAATAGAAGGATTTCAGTTGGAAGACCAAATCTATGAAGAAAAGTATTCAAAATACAAGGCAAAAATAGTTCACTATAAGGGAGCTTAATAACGCTTCTTATATAAAATATGAAAAGTAAACGAAGATTAACTTACACTAAAGACCAAAAAGGTAGTAAGAACAGGACAAAAACAAAGCTGAAGTAAAGAAGAAGTAGAAGGCCACCCTAGGTCAGCTTACTAAAATGGAAATCGGGTGACCAAACAAACGATGGCGTTCATCGGTTGACGGGACTAACAAATAACTATAATACACATATCTTACTTTCACCTAACATCCTCGCAGTCTTCGCTGATGGCGTGTAATGGGTACGCTGACGACTTACCAGACTGAAACGGCCGATGTATTCGTGGCCATATCCGTCAGAACGCCAAATGGTCACATCAACTCGACCTGTGGTACGTATGATTGATTTACGTATCGCATGTTTGGATTCATGGTCACACAACTGTCGCTCATTTAACTTTTTGAAGCTCACCCGGATCGTAATCCTCCTGGTTGTCCGGTTCAGGGCGGCGATTCCTTGTTACCTAAGTTCAAAATCATTACCTAAAATTCATGCTTGGACAACATCATGACCTCGCGGCTTTCAGCCACAAGGACTTCGTTTGCCAGCTTTCATCTGATTGCACAACTGCTTCGAAATTCACTCGTTAGCCATCCTACAGACGTGTTCCAGTCAACCAGTGTGATAAAGTCTCATCATGGATTCAGTTTCTCTCCCGAGGAATTCATGGTTTACTTTGAGAGCCCGCCTTAGCGTACCTTTCCCAGACATACAGTACAGAGTTATTAAGGTAATCGATTGCGTAAGAAGGTGTTTGGTCGTGTTCTTTCTGTTAGTTTTATTTGGTCCGCGGTTGTGGGAAATGGTTACGATGTTCTCTGGATGCTGCATCCAACTGTACACATAGTGGCATTCGGTGATGGAATCGGAAGTAACTAAATCTAACACATTTGTCTGTAATGGTGGAATCACATTGAACTTTGAAGTGACAGCTCGACATATTGTTGAAATATAAACCACAACCTCAGACGACACTATAACTCAACAGAAGTCGCAGTCAACCATGCATCTGACTGGACTGAAACATCATTTCATAGATCGGTTGTGCACACTTATCATGTTAAGTAGTGGCAAGTCACCGTTGCACAGTAATCAAACATTCGATCGGCGAAGTATTGAACTAGTTACGGTCGACAATGAGGAAGTGGATAGTTCACCGTCGCGAAATTCTTGATGTGGTGCACATAAAAGTAACAGATTTTATCATCTCAATGAACCACATCGACAGCTATTGCACTCGGGCAACCTGTAGACGTCCACAGTTTATCCTGTTGATCAGTCAATGCTTTCACAGACTTTGAGTGTCACATTCTGATGACGCATGTTGATAGAAACTTTTGGAATTTCAGCGTGTTGATTTCTACATGGGACAGTTTATGACGTACAATACTGATAAAGAGACTTGCTACAATAACTCACATGAATGTTGGTCATTTCCTTTAGTAAGGACTCCCCTTCACCTTCATCGCCTTTTGTGTTCCGTCTCATTGTGTGCGCAGCATCCGTGTTTAAACATGTCAGCATTGGAGATATAACTTACTATTTCAGCATATTACACAACATGGCGCTTGTGATCACGGTGGATCCTTGATGCGGTTATTCTGTCCATTGATCATAGCTATAACTGTTCGTGGTTGACTAGGAACACCAGAGCGGCCCCGAATGATAGGTTTTGTTCATCTCTCCTTCGAATTATTGAGTGAAGACACTCAGGGTAGTTGACTCACTACCATAGACCGGATTTATCCAGTCTTTCCCGTCCGTCGTGCTCTCCTACTATATACACAAGGAGGCTCTAAACTGTCTCACCGATACATACATATTTGATTTTTTGTGTGTCAATTTGCCAACAATGTACAGTATGGTATTTGCTACTGAAACAGGTGTATTCAGATATGTTCTCCATAACAGCCGTTACAACTTCAAGTATACTTGAAATCAGCGATAGTTCGCGTCCACTTTGCGATATCCCATACTGCACGATAAATCGAAACCTATTGTAGGAGGCAACCGATTCATTACTGAAAAGGGTTCTCGATTTTCTTCTGGAGTGTGTGCAAGAGAGAAAGTGGTATAAATCTGATGGGTCCACCTTTGATCGATTTCTCTCTCGCTTTCCATACGCACATTCGCCTTAAGTGCACATATAACACACTCACGTGCTCTGATTCACCTTTATCTGTCGGCCAGGTAACTAATCAAGATCATTTTCATCCTATCCGTTTTTATTCCTATATTCGTATTCTACCTGTACGATTCATTTAGGATGTCACAATAAACGTCTTCCGCTTGATGATGCTTTTCTTGTTCATACGGTAACAGTACAGACACTATCTGAATTGTTCCTATCAGCTTAAGAAATAGAATAAGGTCATCACCATTTTCCTCAGGGTGTCCTCATAATGACGGTGTTAAGGCGCCCACTCTGTTACCCTCCCAAGGCGCCTCGGCCGTGAGAAAGAAAAAAACTACTGACTTTGTCCTAGTTAGCGGACCCGCTCAGAGCAGCCGAGTGGTGAGTTTGGCTAGTTTTTACCTATCTGACTTTTTATTCCGCTATGCCTATCAGTGACGTAAACTCTTTTTTCTGTCAACTGTCCTTCTCTGTTTGGCCACCGCGCATGATATAAGTACTTTGCATTTGTCGTCTTTGTCGCACACGTTTTGGAGCGGAACAAAGCTCTATATTTTGAACGCTTCTTTTGGCTTGCATTGGGTGACGAATACGGGACAGTCGCGGTACTTTTCGGGACCGAGGTTTTTCGTGTTAATTATTATCGTGACGAGCATCCGAAGTCTGCCAAGCGAATTACGATAGCTAGGACGAACCAGCGTACCGTTTGGAAGGGTTTACAACAGACGGTCTCACAATTCTGAACGTCCTGGCATCGTTAGATTGTGTTTAATCACATAATGCACCTACTGGACGGTCTGCTAGTGGCGGAATGAGACCATACTGTTCATAACCAACATTGTACTACTGTATTTCATATTCATTTGTCCTTTTAACAGCCGTGGAAGTTAAATTGTCATTGCTATCAGATCCTTACCTAACAACTGCTCAGTAGCTAACAAGAAGATGTATAAGTGTAATAGTTCACTGAAAAGTTATCTTAGTACAGAGAGTGTTATAACCCCAATTACATTGACAGTAGTAAAAAAGAATTTAAAATTTAACAACGTTATGCTAACAACTAATTGTGTTTATGAATGACTGTGTGCTGAACAATTGTGTTCGAGTTTAATAAGGTTGGTTGAATCAACGTATTGCGTTACTCTCTAATATGAACCCCTATTGTAAGACTATCTTAAGACTTGTAAAAAATAACGCCGAATACTTTCCCAAGTGTCAGTTCAATGTCCCAAATGGGTCTGCCAAAGGATGTTCCCAGCAGTGTACACAACCGGCAAAGCATGGACGGAGCTGCCGTGGGTGGGCGACGGCGCCAACGCATCCCCTATTAAACTAAGGCATGTCAATGTGGCCATACTGTAGTTAACCTATGACACGATGTTAGGACTGGTAACCTCTATCCCCTGTGCACGTCAGCGTCTGACATTCATCTCTAGGGTTACACTACCAACCACATGATTTAGAATCACTGGATACTTAAGTCAGAGGAACAAAAACGGATTGATGTAGTCTATACTCCTGTGTATGTGGGGCAACCTGGTAACCAATGGTTGAAGCAAATTGTTAGTGCTAAAGCCCATTGAAGGTTTAATCACTATTTTGAAAAAAGGAGCCAACTAATCATTTCTTATAAGGGTTGAACCACGTCAGCTTCGAAATGCTGTTCTATACTATGCACAGCGAAAAGTACACAACGTGAACAAAGTATACCGTTCGAAATGGTTGTTTGAGGAGACACGATCACATAATATTGTAGCGAGAATGCGTACAATAAAGCACAATCTTTATTGTCCAACCCGCTAGTTAGCATGCTACGCGCGCGCTCGCGTTTATTAGTCAGCATTCCAGTCCACAACACCCCAAGGTTTCCACTCACACGTCGTGTGATTATGGGGTGTGATCGGCGCCTTCTATCCGGGGGTTTTCCGCCTGCTATTCCTCGTCCGTTGATCCGATCCGGTCGAGCGGCGACTTATCCGGTCGCCCACGGCATCCACGATCCGCTCGTTGTGGGTTTTTGGACGTATCTCCCCTGTGTTGAGGTATTCCGCCCAGTGTTGGAATGCTCACACCGTAATATGAGTGCTGGTTTTCAGTCATATTGTAATACAATTACTTTTAGGTGAACAGTGCATGCACGCGGTGGATCATCTCGTGTGTATTTGATATCCTTAGGTAGAAATAGTAAAAAGAACTCTTTAGTCAGCAATTTTTCATGATAAGAAACACAAATCTTGAATATTCGTGCTGTAAGTGACGACTGAAGTACCAGCTTTGTCGCGAAATTTGATCTCGCCTTAGGTACAAGGAGAACCGTACACGTGGTTGTTAGTTTAGCATAGCAGTGATTACCCTGATGTGAACCAGAAATAATTTCGTTGTTTAAATTTGTTTCCAGCTTAAGCTTGAATTGGTACATGGTCCAGATCGACTGTTTTCGATCTTGCTTATACTCATCAGGTAGAACAATTATCTGAAAGAGGATGAAGATGGCACCACTCAAGTTAAGAGCTGAAGTAAATATAGAAAATAAAAACTCACCACAAAATGGACTAGTTCTTTGGCGGACTGGTCAGCCTTTGGTCATGATATCAATCCCATGAAAAATCTACCGGGCTTGTTGGTTTGCCAAGTACATGAAGATGTCACATCGTACAACTTGACAATTGAATCAACCATCCGCTTAAAGCAAGCGTGAAAGGACTGGAATTTCAATGTACTGTAACCTCGTGTGGAAAATCTACTCAAAAGAGGTGTCGGAATTCTGAAGCAGAATGGTAAAGTTCATCGTTCCAATCCTTCACAGGATTACGACACACGGTGGTTTTATAGTTCGTTTGCGACCAGTTTGTTTAGTTGTGTGCAAAACTTCTTTTCAACAAAGGCGGTCTGAATAACTTCAATCTGCTGCATTCTGATATGTCCTCATTTCACAAAAATCACTGTTCTTGGCTGTATATTAGGGAATTCTCCATTAAAAGATAAGTGACCATACAAATATATCGAGCTGGTTCTGCTCATAGCAGTACTTCTACTCTCATTTGTGTTTGACGTCTGTTTCTAACTGATCCCCGATATGGTAATTCATTTGACTTATCGTAGCTAGGACGACGTTTGAGTGATCTTGAATTCCAGGTATTTCTCATGTAGTGTTTTTGATTGGACCCTTATTGCATTGTCACGTTGAAACTCTAAGGGTTGTCACCCAGAGTTAATCAATGCATATTGGAACTCACGGTGGAGAATGTAAACCGCCCATAACCACGAGCCAAAATTCGCAAAATGAACATTCCTACCACGGAAAGCTTGCTGAAACCAATGGAAATCGACCTGAAAAGTACAGTATTTCTAAGTGATCATATCAACATACATAAACAAACTGGAAACTTCGTCGCTTGTGGTTTGTTTTAAGATACATCCTCCCAAATCTGAAATGACTCGTGTGTAGTCTACATTTGAACACCCACACGAACAACTACATGTTCTTGCATCCACAATGATAGAAAAACAGGGCTGGTTGAAAGCCGACCTTGTCAATGCAACCAGTCGGTATAGTGAAGTACTAATTACGCAGAAAAAGTTCCTACCTAGGAGTGATTAACTCACTCATGATGATCTGACGTGCTACCAGAATGTGGTGATCGTGAAGCTTGCTAAGGGATCCGATGTGGTTATAAGTAACAGATCAGACTACACCACAAAAACAAATGTGATTCTTTGTGGTATATCCAAGTTTATGATTGATGATTCAACAAACAATATGCAATTGATGAAGGAAAAATTGACAGAGGGCTTCATACGGATTTATATAGGAACGATCGTGTTATTAAGTGAAACCAATGGGTAACACAATACCCCTACTATACGAATTGTCCAAAATAATGAACCTCTATCCCAGTGCGTGCTGTGCATTCAACGTTTATTACAAGCTTATCCTTAAACTGGTTGAAATATTAGATAGATACAGTGCTAGACAACTTTAACTACAGCAAACATATTGCAGAAAAACGGCTTTGATCGAAAAATGGCCTCTTCGGATGTTTGGTCCCTGTTCACGAATGTTCCTTTGTATAAGACAGTTGTGTTTTTTACTTGTTCTCATTCCTGTCCACAAGGTTTGCTTAAATAATTTAACCCGTGGGACTTATAGCAGATAATGCACTGGCTCGGGCTCAATGGTAGTCTCAACGCAGTTGTAATAGAAGGCGAGGAGCAGTGGATACAATTATCACTGTGAACCAAACGTACTTTTTAATAAGAATTGGTGATCGATAACACAACACCGCAGCAGTGAACGTATAATTCCCGTGGTCCTAGTATTGTGATCCAAGAACGCGGATGGCACAAGGGTTATTTATTCGACAAAGCAATACACGAGTTAAGCATGTAAACCAGACCTGTCACAAAACCACTCATTTGCACGCGGTATTCGGCCCCAGACAGTCTCGGCTGCCACAGACGTCAATGCTCAGTTCCATTGAGTAGCATGGACTGTTATGGGTGATGCTGCACCTTGATGATCCTTCTTGCAGTCTTCCTGTGGCTTGTACGTTGTCAAAAAATATGCCCTGCACCTGCTACTGAATAGCCGCAGTATGAGTAGTATAATACGATCGCTCAACTCCACTGCACTAGTAGAGACACAGAACACGTGTTAACGCCACGTTTTGTTGTACTGATGACAGGTACAAGCGGCTAAACCGGTCCAGAATTGTAGCCAATAAAATACACGAGAAGTAGATAGTCACGGTCAGTCAAGGACAATCAGAGAGCGGCTAAATAAAGCAAACGGTTCAGCGATGCATATGTAGCGCTTTTATAGATGGTAGTACATGAAGCAGTTGTTAAGACTATGTAGAATAGTTTCTCACCGATCATACTACGTTTTTCAGCTGTGTGAATCGCGTAGGGCCTTCCTGATTGACATTTGGTGAACCAACAGCATCAGAGCAATCATGATACTCATGGTTGGTTGTAATCGTGTCGTTACGATTGGTGGACCTATAGCGTGTTGTGGCCTGCAGCCGATTGTCCTGGAAGCTAGGATTTCCACATTTACACTGCCACATCAAACGATTTTCTCTGAAACATCTGATTTTATTTGCTCAGAAATCTTACTCCCAAGACCAAATTCCCAATCCGATTGATAGTGTCACAATGGAAAGTCTTCTTGGGCCAACATTGGCTGACGTTTTAAATTCGAAGAACATACAAGAAGAAGTTGCTGCCATCGCAAACGTTAAACTCTATAGGCGATAGGTCAATGACAATTTGAATCAGATTCAGAATATTCTGAATGTATTGAAATCTTTCCACTGTTATTTGTCAGGTATCAATCGTGGTTGAGAAGAAGAACGATCGTTTATCCTTCTAAGATGTGCTACTCACATATATAAGAGGGATTCGGTACTTGGTTTATCACAAACCAACACATCTGGGACCGCAGTTTAATTGCACATAAACCAGTCTTAGTGAAATCACATTTCCGTTGAGCTCCGGCTATGTGTAACCCGGACACGAATGACGGAGAAGAAAGACTTTTAACTAGTACGATACAATCAAGCAATCATCCCAATGCCCTCATTAAACAACAAGTGAAGGAGACGAATCATGAAGAATCAGTAATAATAGTGTCGGAGATATGGGAATTTAAATCACCGTACGATGAAAGACAGTTTGCTGCGTCGGACAACCTAGCGTCTCAAAGCATCAATAAATGAGATTTACAACGCAGCTAAACTGAATACTCTGACCTAGACCAGAAAAAACTATAGTTATGCTTGCTGCCGCTGGTGAAATATACACAGACAGAATTGATAAAAGGCTTGAAACAAGAAATGGCTAGCGAATATTACGTCCGAGTCAGCCATACAACTCGATACTCATTTCCACAAAGTTTCTTCACGGGGTACTAGATGTTTGTTAGAGATCGGTCACCATGTGGATTCAAATTCAGTGTTCACTATGAGTGGGTATATTAGAAATTATTGCTTGTTCAACCTGAAGCAAGCTTTACTGAATACTGAGCCTCAACCGAAATTGTGTACTTTAAAGGTTGCTGATTATGATGTTCAAGAGGTCATGGTATTAATAGACAAACGAGCACCAAATATTTGTTCGGTAATTCGCATAGTTCCGCTGTTTTGCACCGATTTTTGTAATGTTTATGTCACACTTCATGTGACTGATGAAATTGTGAAGAGTGGATCCATCTGGTGAAATGCTTGTACTTCAAAAAATGTCAGTAGTGGCCACAAGCCATGTTCCATTGGAGGACAGAGCCTTTATAGAACGGTGCACAGTGAACTACTACCAGATTCTCAAATCACTGTATCACTTCTTGATGAGAGCGCATTAATTTGGCTGATCATTCAAAGTTCACGATTTTGATGAGGGGTTGCCTCGATGATTAACTGCAAATCAAGGTCCAAAAGATTTATTTACACTTGTAATATGAATCTGAGAATGCTAACACGTTGTGAACGCATGCTTCGATGTACCATTTTCGTTCAAAATATTAAACTTCTTAGTTTCATTATAGCTACATTACCAATCACTTGAAAACAAGTTGTCTACCAGACCAACCTAAGACCACAATACGAACTTCGATCCCGAACATCCATTGGAGGGAGGTTGTACTTTAAAGTAACATGACGATCACCCACAAGTGTCACCATATACAAACTGCACCATTTAGAACAAGACTGACCGTCTGGCTTAAACCACAAAACTACAACTCAACCGATTTGTTACACGTGCTATTTGAAGTGTATTCGTCAAGTCGTTTCACCATATTTACGTCCCAACCATCTACACACAGGGTTTGGATATTGTGCCGATTTCTGAACTTTGTTGTATGCTGTTCCACTTCTGTGTGCATGCACAGTTGTGTAGCGGATAGTGAACATGTTGGTATGGTCGACACGCCGAGCTCACCTTCCACTGAAAATCACTTATTCACACAGCTACCGATAAGCGTTAGGTTGGTGACGCATCTACTAAGCAGCTACAACGTGTCTGTTAGAAGAAGCTCCTTTGTCTTCCAGTGTCACTGATTTTAAAACGTGAATCGAATTCTCTGGGTTGACGAGAGGTCTAACGGAAGTAACATACCTAGTTAGAAGAGACTTAATCGAGAAAAGTCAACACTGGGAGTTCTAAGCTGAGCTACAAAGCGTTGCAGCTAATCCCGGTCAAGTCGAACCCCAGATATGTTGCAGTTAAACCCCTTCTAACTGACATAATCAGCCAGACCAATTAACAAGAATATCTACTCATCAGTAACATTATCTCTAGTTATTTCCAACCAACTATTGACCCAAGTAGTATACCGCAATAAGTCACGATCCGTAGGTGCCTTTTGACGGGCACAGATCAATGGTTCTATTCTGTCCACATTTTAACATCGCAGTCAACCCGTTAGTGTCACCCAATTCACATCATTATGAGTAGAATTCGACTTTCAGTTGATTAAAAACATCTAGATCTTTCCATCATCTGTGATCATGTTTTGTAGCCTTAGAGTAACATTGAACCCACAAGCGTCCTCTGTGACTCAAGATGTCTTCGGAGATAAGGGGTTTATCCCACTTTCTATTTACCGACGCTTTTGATAAGACCTCTACAATAAACGGACCGGCTAACAGTTTCAGTTTGGATAACAACTGATTCACACACCATTACACACCCCCTGAATACTTCGTTAGAACACGATATATTGTTATCTGTGTTGTTTGTCCACCGTTAAACAGTAAAACCTTGTCGTCAGAATGGTTAAGGTCTGTCACCAGATTAATGGTCTACATCAACATTCCGGGTGCCGTAGTCTTAACGCCAACTGACAGCGAGTGGGATGGTAGTGAAAACTAAGAGATTAAATCAGACAGAGTAAGTGGACTGTTTGGTAAGTATGGAAGAGATAGATGAATTTAATACATTGAGGATAGAAGATGGCTAGAGGTTGCATCAAGGTGGAGGACGAGGGAGGGGGAGGAGATATGAAGAGTCGTGGGTTGTTTGTGTTGAACTGTGGCTCGGTCGACTACACTCTGGCCAAGGGAGGTACAGTGTCTACACAAATTTACTTTTTGCACGCAGTTACAGCAGATGAATAGCGATAGCTTCAATTGTGCACTGCAAACGTAGATACATACTGACTAAAGATTTACTATGAATGCACTTGGGGTGGTATTTATGGAGAATAGCTTGAGAAACAGTAGACATCCTAAAGAGTATCCAAAGCGTCAATTAATAAACAAAACATAAAAGGAGCCCATCAATGACAAAACGAGGAATAAAAACTAGTAGAACATCTACATTTCAAAGAAGCCATTACGAATGAGCTTCTTTTCCGTTACTTAAATTGAGCATTAGAGAAGACAATTGCCTCAGCACGACTCAGCATCACCTTTCAAGGTAGACTTAGGATAATCTCCTGCCTTAAAGACCCATTGCCTTGTTTCACCACTTCCATTCATTTATATCATTTCAGCTTCTCCAGTAGAGCTAGTTAACCTGATCGCAATACAAAATTACCTGAATGGATCAAAGAACATCACTCGGATTAGTTTAATAAGGGGTTGAAAAAGGGCAACAACAGCTCCATTCTAGCACACTTTGTTGACATTGAGTACCAGATTGTGAGTGTTCTATCGTACACCCGGTAAGTCCTCAAAGAATATGAACCTAGGTGCCTCCTCACGAAACCGTTATTTTTATGACGAAGATATTCGATCAATTAAAAGCGGATCAGGGTTGTTTTGAACATCAACTTTTTGTACTTCTAAACAGGTCACGTGTGTTGAATGTGACATTCAACCCAGTCAAAACGATTAGAAGCGAGTAGTCCGACCAGTAAACAGACACGTTCGGTCGCAAATGTTTGCAAAGCTAAAGCCGATTACAACAGCTTTCGTCAATCTTGACACAAACTGTTGTTTGTGAATGAAAAGCGCAATAATATGCTGAAAAATGGGACCAAATTACCAGCGAACGACCTCCACGAATGCGCGCTGTCTATCTGTCTGTGCTTACTGCCGGGTCGCGCTGGTGACATGGAGTTTGAAACAGTTTGTTCCCTTGATGGAGAAGACGCAATTCATGTGATGTTCTCCGGAGTAACATTTCGTACATTCTGATCACACATGAACATGTAATTAATTTTAAACGAGTCAAAATTCCACAGAGCGGAAGTTATGGCTTAAGGGATTAAACAGAGAGACACCAAAAATGAACATCAAAATTGTGGGAATGCCGACTACCAGGGTAGCCGCAGTGTTAACACAAACCGTTTTTGAACACACAGGGAGGGACTGTAACGTTTGATGGTCAAAGCCTCAGCAAACTGAAGTACTCGTTTCCTGTTTCTCCGAATGATCATCGAGAACGCGTCAGAAACTTTGACTGTGGGTCCTGTTTGTATTACGCGCTTTGCAACGGAAGATGCGAGGTGCCGTCCATCGGCATCTATACAGGCTCCTGGTGTTTCTAATTGCAGCTTCAGCCATTAGGATACATGCTGCTTGATACGAACAGCTAGTTGTCGGTTTGTCCTCCCTATGTAACTCATACTGCAGCTACACGAGTATTTGTATAAATAGTGAGATGTGACAGCCATACACTGTTTGGTCGTAACTGGGGCGACTGGTAGAGTTCTCGTTCGTTGTATTACACACAACTTTACAGCGTTATAAATCCTGGATACAGCCGCTGTTAGACACTTCCTCGTCATTGTTGACCAGCTTGGACATTAAACGTCACAGTCCCTCCTTGTGTGTTCAAAAACAATTCGTGTTAACACTGCGGCTACCCTGGTAGTCGGCATTCCCACAATTTTGATTTTCATTTTTGGTGTCTGTCTGTTTAATCCCTTAAGCCACGATATGGGATTTGTCCTATGGTCCTACTGGTGCTTGCGTATTCCCGGTGTCTGTTTAACATTAGTACTGTGTAATTCATGGCTCCCTTAGTGAGCAGTATGGAACAAAACGAAAAGAAAAACTAGGGCTCATACACCAGTAGCAGTTCTGAACTTGAGGAAGACCGGAAACTGGTATAGTGAAGTCGAGCGACTGCAGTATACTACTCGCAGCGCGGCAATTCAGTAGTAGGGCAGCAGCATGGATTTTTACATTGAGGTAACTGCTGGAAAAATACAAGAAGAAACATTGGAGTGCAGTTTGGCATGAAATGGTTCTCGGTACATACAGCAACTGATCCTTGGCAACAGTGATAATCAGGACGTCCTGGGACCAATGTTGAATGAAAATCAGTGGATTTGTCTGTTGTCATGTTGGAAAGCATAACCCATATATGGGTTTTGCGTTCTTGGCTCATAACACTGGTAGGGAAGCTGAAAAACGTTCACTTGCAATTTGCGGGACGTGTCAACAAAGAGGTCGACGCTGCACTGCCGATAATAGACGAGGAGGCACGCCATCCGTGCAAAGCAATAGTTGCTTTCGTTTCTGCTTATTCTCATATTTCTTGTAACTAGGGCCTGGCGGTCAGCGACTTCGTGGGCCAAATCTTTGCTGAGGTCATAGTTCAGACAGTTTGGTTGCTCCTGTCTCTTAGAATGTATAGAGCCTAATGCCAGCTACTGTGATCTGCGATAGCACAGATGGTATTAGTAACACTGTCAGTAGTTTTAACAGTATCATTGAGGACGACTAAACGCTTGCGTTTTCTTCACCGATTTATGAGAACACAACGCTTCAACAAGGGTTCATCTGACTTGTGGATGTTTGGACAGACTCTAAAAGAACAGTCTCACTTGTTCTAAGTGAAACGTTGTGGCAACCTAACTGACTCCAGATCACCTTGCTAGTGAAAGATACATCAAACAGTCTTAAAACATCATTATATTTTCGGTCAATATTCTGTTGGAGTTGCTGTAAGAATCTAATGAAACTCTTCGGATGACCTAGTTGTTAAAGCGTTTGGGAGGAAAAGCTATTTCGTGCACGTTTCCTATCGATACTTCTCGTAATTCCTTCTCAAAGAACTGGATCACGACAACCCAATGAGTATGGTCTGTCCTTGAGATAGCAGCAGTCCCCGCTTGTTACTAGAGGACTGATCATATCTTAAAACAGTGTCAGAAGAAAATGATGTCCGTTTTTTTGTTAGGAATGTACGAGTCAGTAGCTGTCTACTGTCTACTCAACGACTGACAAGGCAGGTTGCCTTCGTTGGTCAATGTATCTTATTGTATCCTGATGCTGATTTTTAGAACATTAACGTTAATTTTCAGTTGGTCAACTTCCGAGTTGCATTGGGGCTTTTATTTCGATATCAGTATGACGCTGATAGTGAT
Organism: Paragonimus heterotremus; assembly: GCA_013368495.1. Taxonomy (NCBI): domain Eukaryota; kingdom Metazoa; phylum Platyhelminthes; class Trematoda; order Plagiorchiida; family Troglotrematidae; genus Paragonimus; species Paragonimus heterotremus. Next base: position 134,371 of record LUCH01000301.1, on the reverse strand, counting down.
AACGCTGACAGCTTCAACTTTCAGCAAAATAAAGACAGACAAGTATTTGAGTTAAACTAGTCACAAACGTAGTCGACGTTCGGTATCTTGATTTAGGATGGACAGGTAGCCAAGTCCACTATAGTGTTGACAATACCGTCTGATAGTATAATATACGGGCGATCTAGTTACACTTATGTAATTTACTGATAGTCGGTCTTTGACTTCGACGGGTCTCCTGCATCAATCACAGTCGAGTACTGGATGCAAATCGTGTGGAGATAACTGGACAAAAAATGATTTTAAGAAGTAGATAATGATGACTGACTATGAATCAGAGTGAAAAAACATGGGTACAGATAAGTGACGAAGAGACGACGTTGACAGACGGTTGAGAAAGCCTTACTATGACCGGTTGAGCAGTCGTGTACAAACAGGCGATGTAGTTGTCACTTCGAACTATTCGCAGGGTGTCTGTTACAACCTTTCCGCAATTGTATGCATGTGGCAGTTTGATTTAGATAAGTTGTGCTACCAATCGTGTGAGCCATAACGGGTCTCGCGTGGCGGGTACACTTCTAGGTATTTAGCCATTCCATTAACAGTGGCATCATCATATCTGAACCATCGGCTCATGTGCTGAGGTTCCATACCCACCTCCCCTTCTGTTTGTTTGTGACCAAGCCGTTTTCATTAATCTGGCTTGTTCGATGAGAGTTCTGAGCCTCAGTGATGCTTTTTTGGATACAGTTAGCCGTAACGGCTGGTTAGCCTTACGCAGTCGTATCTCACGAACAGGTTAAACCCTTTTGGACAAAATTAGGTAGGGTCCGCTAGCATCGCTTATCCGGTTCGGAGCTAACGAAGAAAAGGATATGGCTTTCATTATCGATCCGCTGCATTTTTACCTACGTGCATTCGCCCCTCACCAGATTGATAATGATGGCGTTTTGACCAACCGAATTTTGCACAAGCCTGACTATATATACTAGCTCCAGCGCCACAAAGCTTGGCAAACTACACAACGTAAATTGACTAAATTTGTTCTGCCACAGTGAGTGCAAAACAAGGGTCGTGTGTTTGTTGAGCGAGACAAGATGATATCTCACACGGTTTCTAGTAGGCATAAAAACGTTGTCTATTTACGCAGACGATTTAATGCGATGATCAGCGCTGAAAACTACGCCACCACCCCGACACTAGCTGCCCTGGCTAATTTGACTCAAGCCGAATAGACTCAGTCCTTCATATTTAGCCATTTCTTCATCCTATGTACTGATGACAAAGCAGAGTGGTTCTCATGCAAACCATTCACAAGTGAGGGGTCTTTAGCAATATTACGCAATCTATCAGTAACAAATGATGGAAGAATGTTCAGTCAGTGCATCCGTAACAATGCAGCTAGATGCGATCAAGAGCTGGGCACTCTCCAAGTCGTTCCTACCCAATAGTTTCGTCCGCATATGTGTGTGCAGTTGCTTATACATTCCTGAACTGCCAGATAGTTGTATTGTCTATTCTTTCTCTCCAGAGTGTGGTAAACTAGTCCACTTCGTAACAAGCTGTCGACAGATTGTCAGTCTAACAGTCCAGAAGATGGACATCAAAAACTGTGACGATCCTGTGATGACCAGTGAAGAGATGATTGTCTCAACCTCGCTATCTGTCAGCGATAATGATCAGCAAGAACTGTTCTCATACAGCGAAACAGCATAGAATCCACTTATATGTACATAATCATTTGGATGAACACAAGAAGTGGTTTGCTGGTCATGTCCAATATAAGCACTTTCGGATATTACAAAGCTGTAGCACTTCACTGAAGTCAGTGCACAATGTTTCCGTACAACTGACTCCGCGACGTACGGTAATGAAAAAGCAAACGAGCTGAAAACAAGCAAACAAGCTGTTTCGTTTCAGAAATGTCGGTATACTGTGCAGTAGTTATCAACCTTTTACGTTCGCATTCCAACACTTCATAATATTTAGAGAACGAAGAGAGAAGTTTTGTGTTCTAAATACATGGTCTTTTAACAAGGACGTTACTCAAAATCAGATGCCTCTAGTCAGAAGAGGCTGACCGGAAACTATGTGAATAGAAAAGCTGTGATCAGGTGTAAATGATATTCAACTTTAAGCTTTAATGAATGTCACTATTCCTCTAGTCTTCCCAAAATTCGTCTGTAATCCTGAGTGACCACAAGCCTGTCTGCTTCTCGGACAGTTCATCTCCACAACGCCAAAGTCTCCGGCTTGCTTACTCGGTTGCTGATTTCCACTCACACGTCCACATGCCCACCTTTGTATGTGTAACTCGATGTTCCCCACCTAATGACAAATCCGATCATTGTTTTCTTACTGGCTACCCTCACACTGTCAACACTTGGTCGGCCTGCTCGATGACCACGTGCTAAATCGTATACCAGACTAATTCGATCTCACTGCCCTAATTGGTTATCCATTGCTTAACTTCGCTTGCACACACACACATAGCTATTGAAGTCACTGGCATTCTTATGTTATCAGGCCCTTAGTTTACCCTTCGTACACAAACGCGCCTCCTTCTGCAACTTCAACCTGCGTATATTCAGTTGTTTGATCCCGTGATCATCATCTGACCCGGCTCAATAGAGGAGTTGCCAAGACAATTGCTAACGCGATTGTAGTAAAACTTGTAGATTCTAATCAAGTTACTAGTCGAACCACTTTTCTCGTTCGAGTTACGCGGTCAAATTCAGTCAATCGAAGCCGCGAGATGCTGAATTCTATCGACGTTTGAGATGGTCAGAATTCGATTGAATGATTCACCCTTTTAAATACAGAAGCCTTGCGATAACCATAGCCAAACCGTCACGGCCTAACCAACCAAACTACCACGGTCCCATTTGCGTCAGCATCAAGATCTAATTGTATTAGAGCTCTGTGTTCCCTTTGTGTGTTTGCTTTGGCTGGTGTCAGTTGAACTCGTACACTTGTTTTTTTTTAATTATTTCGCTCTGACAGCACTGTTCCACGTAAACTCTATCCCGTTGACCTGAGGATGAATGGTCAAAAACATGCCTGCTCGCTATGCTGTTCCTCATTTTCCAACCTAGTTGTTGTCAGATCATAGCTTCACAGTAATGGTTATGACGCACCATATACCACGTTGAAGATCACGCACGCTTCCAGAGTTAAGTCTGATCATTAGAAGATCTGAAATTCAAGACTGATAAAGCGAAGTTTATATTTGGCTTTCTTGTTACGAACTGTTTTGTCTTACGACACAGTACAAAATCTTGAGCCTAGTGGAAAATTAAACTCTGATTCCATGATTTGTCTTCCCTGCACATAGCTAGCCTGATTCCTCTTTAACTTTCATGAATTCATCTCCAAACTTGGGTGAACTAAATTTCTAGTCCTACGATTACACAGGACATCTAAAGTTTCAGTGTATGTATTAATTAGTTGATTCTTTACTCACTCCTGTAAGCTAAATTTCACATCGGCCCCTGATTTGCTAAGTGTATCTTTGAATACAGCAGTTATAATTTGGACTGTAAACTTTTTATATCGCGTTAAGTTCCCCTCTGTTTGAAAAAGAAAATTCAGTCGAATGTCAAAAATTGTTTTAATGATCAAATTTCACATTGGAAATAGGCTTACAAAGAGAGATGTTAGTCTCATTAATTGTTTAGTCTTGTCCACACATTATAGCAGATTATGAATCACTCAATTTACAGTTACATCATTCCATTGGTTAGTTTACAAATTCACAGTGAAACTTTTCTCTGAAAAACAGCATGGATTTTAAAATGTGAACTGAACAGTGTCTAGTAAAGGTTGTTTTTGGACCCTAGTTTTTGCATTTCAGGACCGGAAAAACTTATCGTGCTGGTTAAAATTGGGTCATTTGAGATTATGAAGAAATTGGGTAATGAATGATCACCAAGGCCAGGCAGCCTGAACTGACAGGACGGTTAGGTACGGTACTGACTCGGTTCTAACGTGTCCACCTCAAATTTCTTGCATTCGGTACAACAAAAAAGCGAGTTGAATATGAAGAATAGGTGTACAAGATACGTCAAATTAAGGCAGAATAAGATAGGTCTAATCAGTGGCTAACCATCATCTCATTTCTACATTCGTTAGAATACAAGTGTATAACAAAGTATTAGACTATACTTGGATAATTGCCAGAAGTGGAAGACAGATGTGTGAAAGGTATGCGACAGCGCATATGTATGGCTTCGGTGTGGAAGACTAGCTGTGTGATAAGGCGTCACTTTTTCAAATGGTTGCCACCTTGGCCACTGTACAATCAAGTCTCAGGAAAGCGAGCGTCTAACCACAGTGCAGAAGATACAGGAAGCAAAGCTGTGTTTAAACCTCGAATGGTTGCCATCCTTTGCTGTCGTTTGCAGTTGATCATTTGTTTGATACCCCGACTTCTCTAGCGGGACACAGACATCCCAGCACTGACGTTTAACCACACTTCGTTTGGACAACATTTAAGCAGGGAATGCCTACTACTTACCAAAAACACAGATCTTTTCATTGAACCAGGCAGCCGTACTTAATGTCACACAGTCATTCACAGAGCTACTCACAAGCACATGATTTTTCTGGTTCATTGAGTGGGTCTGGATTGCGCGTTCTTGTTTTCCAGCTCAACAGTGAAGAAACTCCAAATAAGAACCATATGTTATCCCTAGGTCAGTCACGTGCAACTACGTCGCTATTACGAGCCAAGTAGGTCGTTGTTTCATTGAGTGACTGTAAGCTGAGATCTCTGCTTTTCTCTTGTTTAATGTCTAACTCTCAATTCATGCATCTCAAGAACCTTCAGATTCGGAGTAGAATGATTTGAACTAGTACCCCGAAATGAGACAGCTCTTAGACTAACACCACTACTGCACTTTTCATACTGAGTTCATTGGCAATAGACGTGGAATCCCCAATCTTGATAATCAAACTGTCTTCACTGAGTGAGAATGATCCCAGAAGTCACTTCTTCAAGATACCACCAGTGAGAGTAGCTAAGTAGAATGGACATACTGAATATCATTGGGCACCCGCTCAGCGAAATGTTCTTGAACCATGGCGAGCTGAGCTCCTCAATTGTAAGAATGCCTTCTATTTCAGTGACACAATTGTTAGGTTCCGGGAAAGTGACTGCTGTTAAAAGCATATTTCTTTGAGTACGATGGACATCAGATTAGTATTTCTACCTGGCTCTTCACGGTCCTGGTCCAGTCTAGACATGCGTGGTGTGTCTTCAACCATAACTGTTAGCTTACTAAGTACGGTCTTCAGACGTTCAACGTCCGGGGGCTCGTCCAGTGTCATTTCCCGCTGGTTGAGTAGTTCCGCTCTACTGATGTCAAGAATGTGTTGCCGAACTCTATTATTTTATCCTTCCGTCTGAGTAATGTTACGTTCACAAGTATTAACTGTAACAACGAACGTTCCAGTTATGCCCGGCTGTTAAAGTTCTAGTGAGACTGTGGAATGATACTTTTATAACAAACGACCGTATTACCTCGCTGGACCGAACAGTTATCCAAGTATCCACATGAAGTTCGGAATCAAGTCTTCTTTAGTCTTCATCCATCCGCAGGAACTGGTTTGATTTCTTTTCCAGCCTTCCGTCTCGGTAACGTGGTCGATGGCCTTTCATTTTGGAAAGTGTCATTCTACGGCTAATCTTTGCTTTTAAAGTATTTAACCTACTCAGGTGAGGTGTGGTTTATAAGACGGATGTTAATTACAGTATCAACTGAGAAGGCGCTAAACGTCTCAAAATAGCACGAGGCATGCAATACTAGCTTGTCATCGTCCACAACACAATAACAGCGATTATCCTAAGTTGGTTCCAACTACGTTACATAAATCTCACAGGGTCGATCCCATTAGGCTCCTACAACACAACTGGTAGGGTTGCAGATTAAATTGCTATATGTCACATTCTAACTATACAGTTGACTTCGCGACTAGGGAAGAAATCACTTTACAATAAACTGAGTAGCATAGATATACAGACGTCTGAATGCAGTTTCTATTCACGTGCGACTTAATCATAATAAGCGTAATGTTTATCATGATGAAGTCTCTTTTGGAAAACACTTAACGATGACATTTCAAATGAACACCAGATGGCTACTTGGTCAGATGATTAAAGATTTTTACTTGAAATCTTAACAACTCCAACAGGTCGTATTTGTCGTCTGGGATATGAGCATACAAAAATGGTTTATTAACCTGCATTGAGTAACTTAGAACTGTATCTATAAAGCAGTACTTGTACGTAAGTTTGATATGAAGTCTTCTCTTTTTACTAAATTGGAAAATGTTTCCTCAGAAGGAGTGAGCTACCCGTTATTTGTGCATCTTGGTTCTCTTGCGAGAAAGGCCAACTTTCTGACAAATGTTTTTTTCTCCACTATTTCTCCTCCAGTGTCCTGTAGGCCACCTACTTTTCTGGATAAAAGGTGCATATTACAGACGAAGAAGTTCAGAAGAACTGCTTAGAACTGTAACTGTTTTACGCTTAAACTTAAAATGTTCTACATCATGCACATTCCGGTGAAGAATATCATAGTCAGCTAGACAAACTGAAACTGGATGTCATTGTGTGGTCCAAAATGAGACGGATGTTGTGATTACAATCTATTCAGTCAATTTCTTTGTGTTGCTGCCTTCTCTCTTTGTGTGTATCTGTGTGTGTTCGATTTATCCACCACACAAACACAAAATGAACTCTACTTCACGTTAAGGTATCCAAGGTACACGACAGCACAAGCATGTTGAAGAAAGGTCAAATACTTTGCAAATAGAACACATTCCAACGGAGGTGAAGCTGTAGTCAAATAACAACTTGCGGTAAACAACCGAAACTCAGATTATGTTGTCAGCTGAATGCAGTGCTTATTTGGGCCTGAATCCACACTTGGTGATGCTTGATGTGTGAATTTAAACACGACCGTTCCTACGCTTGTTTCTAGTCTTGTTTATGATCAGACGCACTTAGAACCAACGACAGTGGTATTAGCTTAGCCAAGTGTAAGATAAAAGTTTTCGTAACCTGAAACAAAAAAACGAACTGTTCAAATATCATACCCATCGGAAAGTACATGACGACAAATTTAAACTTCTGTGTGAGCTGCTGTGACTCGGCGGACTGGCGATTAATAGAATACAGCAAACTAGAAGTAAGCAACAGTCGTAACTGGTTCTAGTTGCAGTACGATCCTAACGGTTGCCGGACGGCCATAACTACAAACACAAACAACGCAGAGTACCACCAACCATGCGAAGCAGAATTTGACCGCCTCATTGATAGAGCATGATGGTTTCGGCTTAGTGAACTGTAAATCTAACAGATATCAGACAGCTGGAATTTCATCTTAGCTGCCATGTATACTCGTTGAAGCTCAAAATAACTGCAGTAATGCGAGCTTTCAGGATGAACGTTTGCAGAATACAACATGCTACAATTTCGAGTCCACCAATCTTAACGCCACAACCACGACTAACCGTGAGTTTCCTCACTTCTCGGATGCTGTCGGTTCAACAACTGCTAACCAGGAACACCTTCCAAGATCCACACAGTTAAAAATATAATGTGATTAGTGTAACACTGTTTCATAGTATCCAGCCAATTGTTTTACATACTACTATCTGTAAATATGATTGTGGTTCAGAATACACTGAAACAGTTTCTCTAGTGCTCCCGATCCTCTAGTTCTGTTCCGTCGATGTTAGCACTGGACTCGAGCTAGTTCATTACCTCCTACTAGTCCCACGAGCTCGATTACTACAGTAACACACTGGGTTCAGACAGGTTATTGTGAATATTCAGGGAATGAACGTTGTCTCTCATGACACAATGTAGCTGTCAATGACCGTCAGTCGACTGTTAGTCCCCTACATGGACATCATTATCGTGGCGTCAGAGTAACTCATTAAGTATATGTCCACTCAGACTCCTCATACTAAGCACCGTGAGCAGTGTTCCCAGGAGAAGCTGGCTGGACGTTCACGTTTGGTTATTCGGCAGTATCATATGCGAGGTCATTGGCAAAGTGATCAACACGGTTGCTTCATGAAATCGCTCTCGAAGTCCAAATCTTTTTCTGATAAGTTCTAACAAGGGGTTCTTAAGACTTCGTTATAAACCACATATTCCCATTCGATTTGGCTTTAATTTCATTATCTTGACCCTTTAACTTCAACTAGCCTCCAAAAATTTACTCATACTTGACAACTTCTTCGTCAAACAGCTACGATCTTAAAATGCAACACATGAAGTGGACAGGTTTGTGATTGTTACATTTTCTAACTTGTTTTCTGTCGCATAATTAACTGGTTGGTCTACAGCTGTTCAGCTTTATGGCCTGTGTCACTGAAGAATGAAAAATGTCGGATAATCATAATACTTTTTCATTACGGTCTAGTAGTGTCCTACTGGGCATACGTGGATGAAAATATGGACCAAGTGAGTTGTTTACAAACTGTTCTACAATCCAGAAAGTTTGGTGATTTGTAGTATGCACATTTCCACAAAGATCACTCTTTTCTGTGTCGTACTGGAATTTGTGTTTGTTACGGTATGGTTGCCTTCGTTCGCATTCGCTGGCTACTGATTTTTCTGGAAACTGACGAAACATTCCAAACGAAAATGGGATGAGGCAACATGTGAAATTTGTGTCTCCATACAAAACGGAGTGATTATTCGTAATGCTTTTAAACCAGGCGAATAGTTGTTTACGCGTGCGTAATCCTATAGTGGAGTAATTCTTACCTTCTGTTTTCAATATCCTTCATGTCATCTTATGTCTTAACATTTTGTTTTCAAATTTTTCTGATCCTTGTTTCACTTTTACATTAGCCTACCATGTTGCTAGCCATCGTTGGCCGGATGGACCACAAAGGCTTCCGGGTCTTATTCCTTCTGGTTTGCATTGGATAAGAGGTGTGTGAATGGAACCGCGGGTGATTCAGACCAAACCACTTGTGGCCTCTTTTAGCTTCAGTCATTGTGACAGCCTAGTCCTGAAACGGATGACGCTACCTATGTTAATGCAAAATGAAGCCACATCACATTTTGCATGACTGACCTTGGCTAGATTCAGAGGTTGGGCGGATGACGGCAAATTGAACCAAAACTACGGAATTAAAACTTTCTCCGAAAAGCTTCACGACCATTCGATTACATGAAAATTCATTGAATTACAACTTCCCACGCTATCGTTTATCCACAGTTTATCAGAATTTGTGCAACTCCAAACTGCTCACATGCCAGAGAAAAAAAAATTGATTTTCTTGCACACGGCCACCTATAGTCTCGTGTGAGCGAATCAGTAAACGAAAATCATTTTGATGAGTAGTAGGGGATTTTGATTTTCACATAGATTGAACATCATCCACAACTGATCGCAGCTGTCGCATTCCCATAGACTTTCCAGCCGGCCCCTTTTGAAAAGAAGCACTAGACTCGAGTTTCGCTCTCATTAGAGCTCGTCTAGTGCTAAGTGTTCCCAACATTTACATTTATTGTTACAACGTGAAAGACCTTCCTACACAACATCCTGTTATCTCATTTTCTGACCACCAGGATTTCGCTTACCTGATTTCAGCTTTCCATAAAGCACCTGCGTCAGAATACGGTCACCGCCTATTCGTCGGACATGATCTAGGCAACGAAGCTGATTCAACATCAGCATGGTTTCCATCCTGTTCACGTTCGCTAGCTTCAGTACCTCAATGTTCGGAATCATGTCCGACCACCGAATACGTTTGACTGAAGAAGCAATACTTATGTGGAGGTAACAAAACATGCAATCAAGCTCCATGAATTGCACAAACACATTCCACTCCGGAAAGCAATTCAACGGATGCAAATTATTTTTGAACTTTTGCTTAAGTGGCAGGTACATTGTGTAACCATCAGGTGTCCGTTGGCTTTCATCGCCCATACGTAATATTTTGACGCGTTAGCAAGAATGCTGTTACCAAAGCCATGAGGTTTCAGTGTTATCAATATAGGTCTATCGCTCGTTATGACTATGAAGGCCAGTGATTGTGGCATGTTATTAGTGGAATCTCGTCAAAGATACATAAATAATACAGTAGATTGGACACACAGCTGCAGTTTTCGGCGGAATATCTCTTCCTTTGCCGTCAAGCGCCAACAGTCTATCATCAGTTGAATAGCGATTTCAGTCAAGAAGAGTACACTGTGTTTACACATCAGATTTGTGACTGTCTTTTCACTTTAGTACAAATGGCCAACAGAGGGCAACGCAATAATGTCTGTTCCTTGCACGGACCACGAGCTGCTTCGAAACCGCTTTGATCAGCTTGTCAATTCGTCTCGTCGGTCAGCATACATCAGAAACAGGAATGCAACTCAAGCAAGAAATGCATTCATTACTAGACAATGCTGGAGGTGCACCGGTACCACCGTCTTTTCATGTACAATGATGGTATATACAAATAGTGGATTTATTTAACACACTCACTTGTGGTCCTCCGCGTAATACCGCTGACGATACTTACTAGGTTTATTGTGTTGCTGCAATAGCGGGTAGCCTGATTACAGGCTATTGGATGGTCAGGTTAACTGAGAGACGACATTAATGTGATAAAAAAGTTATCAGCCGTTCAGCTTATACAGAATAGGTGTAATTAGTCATGCTCCGTTTTTTAATGGCTTTAGTTATCCGTCGACCTTGAGGGACCTTGAGGATTATGAACTGTTCTACATTTGAAACATTTCAGCCAGTTGAATAGAATAGTCAGAAGACACAAATTACGGCATTAAACCACTTATCACGCTTCCGTCAGTTCTAAACGCGTGAATAACATGAACGCAAAAATGAATAAGACAAACGAAACGGTGCAAAGTACAGATCAAGCTGGATTGTGAGTGATAATCTCGACTACTCATGACAGCCAGCTTTTGGACACACAGAGCCCTGGCCCTATAGACGACAGGTCATAGCGTCAACTTTGGACCGTCGTTGACTGTCCTGATGAATACTCATAATTCACAAATTATCAGAAATATTGTTGCTCTCAAAAACAAATGTCTATTTGTACTTGTTATGGGGTCGGCTTTGAGTGCACTCACGACCCAGACTGATTTGTAGTTTACACTAGGCATAAATTAGAAGTTGAAAACAGTTAAAAAATAACCTGATAGTCGTTCCATGGTATTCATATTGACTGAAAGGAAGCACTCCTTTATAACAAACTAAAGGGCTTCGACATCGTTGAGGTTAACGGACCCGTTTGTCAAAATGCGATCGACTGAGACATGCTGCGCACATAAACAACACACAGGTTACGGGCTAGGTTATTTTCAGGCATGATAATCCGAAACTCTGTTTTTCATTCACTGTTCTGGTGATTAGGCTTCCAGAAAGTGTTATGCTAATCCTCTTTCACCATTTAGGAACTGACCCCAATCAACTAAACAATTACTCAGCTCAACAGTGAATGTTTACATCTAATTCACCAAACCATTGCGTAAAACTTTAATTCCAAATTCACATCTTAATTTTCACAACTAAACCAAGTAGCCAAGACTAGCCATTGTTACCAAACCGGCCCGGTTTACCATGTTTACATTCGCTAATTTGTGTTTTCTGTCTAGTACTTCTAATGATATTTTCGTTTATAGTTAAACAATCATTCTGTTGAATCAGAGCTGAACTCTTTTACAATGCAAACCGAAGGAACAACCTAGCCAATACATCAATGAGAACTTAGAAATTTTAAAATGTCCTTGGTCGTCCAGTGTATTGGAGTCTTTCCCACTAATATCGAGATGAAGCAGTCGCTTTCTGATGAAATGTGAAAAGTCTGTTTTTGCTGAAATTTTCTACTGAATCCTAATCATGGAGGATGTTGATCGTCATATAGCTTTAATCTCGATTGATTGGATAGCATGGATCTTGGTCGAATGACGTGAGTTATGAATTCTGTTGAAGTGACTGAATATTTCTCTAGGATTAGTTTTGTACTTTTTGTCTGGTGACGAATTCCTGGAGACTGTGGAATTTGTTTGCAAAGCACGTACCTCGTTGCTGTCTAAACAGTTATGTTTTTGTCGAAGTGAAACGTTTATAACAAAACAGATGGAAACACCTGACATCCATCTTACTTATTGTTTGAAGTTTTCTGGAATTTATGAATCTAGTCTGTTCATCCATCAGCAGAACGTACACAGCCAAATCCTCTGGCAAACTGGTCGTCTGTCTGTGGGCACATGATCAATCAATCGGATTCCAATATTTTGGCTAGTCGAGATAAGGGTGGACACTGGGAATGGCGGGCTAAGTATGAAAATGTGTTGGTCCTTAATTTATAATGAACTAGTCAAGTAAATCTCAGCGAAAGCCGACTATTAACTGCACATCGCCTATCAGCTTCGTTTCACCAACATTCTCTGAGAAGTATCTCCTCAGGAATTAAACTAATCACCAGTTCTTATTAGTTTCTGTTACCCCCACACTGCTATGCCTGTTCTATAGAAGTTTGCGCGAACCACGCTACACTTCTCGCACATGTGAAAATTGTCACTGTCCGAAGTGATTTTAAATTCCGTCTAAGGAACGCATAATTCTTTCACCTCCCCTGTGAAAATTTAGGAAATGAATCAGTATCATGATTAGCCCAACATGTCACACATTTACTCAATCGATCTGTATGTGGAAATTCCCTGTTGTTTGTCTCTCAGTGCCGTTCGTCCATGTGATCAATAATGAATACCAGTTACTAATCACGTCATTGTTTCTCATTTGCCCTTACTAGTAACTTTCAATCGGTCCTTCCACTGTCCACCGAATGTGGACCAACTCGGTACTGGTATGACTATATCGTTAGTCTTTTTTGCCAAGTCAAAGGAATGAGACGCTTAATGTCCCCTTGAGGGACATTTTCAGCTTTTCACATGGTCATATCCTCAGTAACTGGACGGCAGCCAACTGGGCGCAATTAAGTCTTAAAATAATGGCACTACTCATGGACCAGGTGGACAAGCTAGCAAACGGCCACAATCCGTACTAATTGTAGAAAATCTGTTCATTCAGTTTCGTGTTTATGGTCCAAGACTTTAGCCAACAGAGCTTAGTGTGGCTTCCGTCAAAGAAAGCCAACCAGTTAACGACTCAAGTTCATTTTGAAAACCTATGCGACCAGCTAAAAGAGTTGCCTTCCATTCCGCCAGAAATAACAGGTTGCTTTCATGCCAAAATGTTCAATATTTCGCATCGATTTCTATCGTCAATCATTCACCTGCATTGCTTTCTACTCTCTGAACATTATGAGGTCGTCAAACAACTGAGACAGTTGCAGGGCGTGGTATTTCTGGAACCAGACAAAGGCAGTGGTATTATAATCTTGAATAAAGTTGATTATGTGCGCACCGTCCTGGCTGATCAGGAGAAGTTCAAGGCTGACCGAACAACATTCTGGTGGGAAAACAAATATCGAAGAAACTATACATTCTTTTACTGCGTGGATATATAAATGAGCGGAAGTGTAAACAGTTGAAACCGATTGGGACTAGTATACCAACAATGGGTGGATCACCAGAATTACACAAAACTGGTGTTCCCCTGAGACCTATTCTCACCATGGATGATTCAGCATACCATAAACTTACTCGATGGCTAGTTCAGCTCCTTGATCCCATCCGTAAAACCCTCAGCTCCCGTTCTTTGAAGGATTCTTTTGAGTTATGATATTTTGGAGAATATTTCGGTGAATTCTCCACAGAAGATTTACCCAATTGACGTTGGCTGACTATTCACGAACGTTCCGTTACATGAACCAGTCATTTGTGTAATTTTATTTTAATTCATAATGTTTCTTTACCTATTTCTGTCGACTATCTTAAGGAACTAATGCTTATGTTTACGGGAAGTGCTCGATGGATGTGCTTATAAGCAAGTTGATGTTGTAGCAATGTGTAGTCCGTTGGGTTTAACATTGATTGGTATTTTGCTTGGAATGGAGGACTACCGGGTTGTATTTACTATTCTTTGCTTTATAAACGGCATATAGATGACATTCTAATGCTCACCGTTTTGATAATTAAATAACTCTTTTACACCAGTTTAATTCCACTCATCGAAGTCTGTGTCACTCAGGAACAAGAGTTATATAACTCACTACCATTCACGGACATCCTTATTTCTAAGCGTTTAAATGATACATTTAACCAGTCTGTTTATCGGAAAACCACATGGAGTGGATAGTATTTACAATTCTCTTCATTTGCACCCGTGGCTTGCAAACGTAGTTTAGTGTGAACGCTTTTTCATCAAGCAAAGAAACTGTGCACGGTTGACTGCCTTATATCTGAAGAGTAGCTCATCAGGAATGTTCTACTTGCAAATAGGTATCCTGTCAAATTTGCTGAAATTTATTGCAAGGAACGAGTGGCTACCTCTCAAACAAAGTCAGCACCGAAGCAGGCCTTTTTCAAACCTCCTCACACAGCAGACCACAATATTACCGATGCAAGTCGAAAGTTGAAATCTACCGTTGATCGCACGTATCCCGCATCGGAATTGCGTTTGTTACTTTCCACCCGCAGGATTAGTCTCCATTGCCCAGATCGTCCTTACTCGGAGAACTCTGCCTCTCTTGTCGTCTACCAGTTTGGCAGCAGTTGCCGTGACGTACATTGAAAGAACTGACTGAAACCTGATGCAAAGAACGGCAGAGCACATCCCAAGTGGCTAGTTCAGAGGATGACTGGACGCAGGTCAGCATATCAACACTGGAACAGAAATCCGGTGACTTCCATCGTGAAACACTTACTCGTATAAAGTCATGTGGTTGACTCTGTCACTTCGATGATGGTCTTGTTACGCAATCGCAACTCTAAGATATGGGCGTTTTCCGAGGCGTGGTTAATCAAGCATCACGCACCGGCCCTTTGTTGGCAAGAGGTGCTGACGCTATCAGTTTCGTTACCGTGGCAATGAGACCGTTGAGTCAACCTTGATTGTACCCATGTAACGTTCGTTCAATTCATTGTATTGTCGCCACTTCCTGGATGTTTCATGTAATCGACTGATGAGAATAAACAAAGTGTTTGCAGCTCGCAGTGTATGTCTTCTTGCTGTCCTGATTTTTTTTATTGGTGCTATTTTCTGACTATCTAGTCACCAACTGCAGTTAGTCTTAGCTTTCCCCATGATGGCCCCCTACCGATCTGTTCTGTAATGTCATCCATCAATCACCGGACATGTAAACTTGCTTATGGGCTTTGGTCCTCACTGTGAACGTAATTCAGCAGACTTCCCTCTTCATTTTACCGTTCACTAATCGATGTAAAGCAATTTATCACTAAGTGGATATTTAGTTCGTCAGAGGATCTACATGAGTTGACGCACCGTGTTCAGGTCACCTTTCTATGTGGAGTAGAGCTTTTTGTCATGACAGTGTTATTAGTAAAGCAATCGAAAACTACAGCCAGACATGTACACAGAGTAATCCATTCACTCAAGTGTCCATAGGTCTGAAATCACTCTCACTGAAGTTATAGCACCAATGCTCAGTCAATGTGGGAAGCATCATCGTTTATTGTCTGAACAACCCTAGAAAGGTCAGTTGGTGATTCAGCATAATCTCACAGAAAGACTGCATTGGTTTGCCTAAATCCATCGAATATTTGCTTAAGTGAACTCTGCATAATGTTTAAGAGACATGAAAAATTAAACACCGAACCTCGCTGATTTGAAGAGTGGATGGCTGGTTTTTCCAGACAGGTTCCATGGAGAAGAGCTGATAAACTACTTGGAAAAATATAACCACGGAGAAATCGAACAGAAAATGTTGTTTCCATTGCTCATAAAAATTCAGGGTTTCAGCAGGCAAATTTTCCCAGCCACTCGCGATCAGTTGAGGCTCAGTTTCGTGGATGCTGGGGACCTTAGCCTCCAGTCACACAAATGCATCACGAGGCTGGGCTCTGAGAAGGTGATTGGGAGAACCGTTTAACGTACTGAGAGTGGACATTATATTCTCGGACAACTGTGCGTTTTACCTTACTGATGGATAAGAATGAATCCTCGGACAATGCAAAAGAGCCATGAGGACTCCAACATTACGGTTTTGGTGTGATTTCGAAAGCATAATATCACACATTTTGGCTTTGAGGGTAGAAAATATATGGCTTACTTAGTTGATTTCACCCATCAAAGTTGAGAGCATGTAAGGTGTTGGTTAACAATAGGCGGGATGTGTCGGACATTATCGATCGATCCAATTTCGGGGTATCATCGTTTACGAGGCTTTGCAAACCTGCAGGTGAAAACGAACGTCAGATGTGTGAAGCGAAGTCGGAATATTCTGGTCCGCATTATCAGAAGCAGACTAGGTGTTGGGTACATGGGTCTGTATTATTTCAAATAACCAATCAAGATACAGCTGTGGGGTTGGACCCCCATACAGTCCAACACTATCTGAAATGTTTTTTTATCATTTGCTTGTTAACACTCTCATAACGTGACTTGTTCTAATACCACGGGTACCATGTACGATCGTTCCGTTTGATTTGCTGGGTGTCTTGATTGCCTTCTATGGCGATTGTTTGTCATTTTATATTTTCAGGGTTCCTGCGATCTAGTTGTTGGCTGATTTCCTATAGATTGTGGCGCTCAAGTCTTTTCTGTCTCGAGCAGAGATTCAAGGCGTACGATTGAGCGCTCAGTCGAAGGGACGATCCAATAAAAGTGTTTGCTATTGCCTATTGATTAATTTGCCATTACTTATTTACGCAACCGCTCTCAAGACCTGACGTTGTAGTGCTTACACAATTAATGCTACGACAGAACGACGTTTACTGATATATTCCATCACACGTGGCTTACACAACAAAGCAACGCACCAATCTTTACTGTGAACTATGCCAAATAGTCTCACAGATAATAAAAGAATGACTTAGTTGGTAGTCTGCGACGGTGCGCTGTGCTACGCTCACCTCGAAAACTTGTCCTAAAAAGGAGAATACACAAGTGCAAAGCTTCCGTGATTAGCGCCTATCTCGCTGGTGCTGAATTCAATCAAAGATGCGTGGAGTGTGGTCAGGCATTCAGCGAAGCAACAAGTGCATAGATGACCATTTTGACATGGTTTCTCACCATGAGTGATGGTTGAGATACCTGGAAGAGTCAATAGAAGAGATTGGCATTGTGTTATCAGCACTCTATTTCTACAACATGATGAAAACACGTTCAGCCGTTCTATTTGAACATACCCAATAATAAGGATGATTGATTACGCAGTGGTCTTTCGATTTCCATTTGGTCATTAAATATCAGTAATGTTTTATTCGTAACACGTCAGGTTTACGATGGTATGGGCTTGAGTGACCAGGTTCAAAGTCAGTACTGATGACGACATCCTGTGCAAATGCTAGGTGCATAGCAATGTTCACTAAAGTCTTCTTAGCATAGATCAGTAGGAGGACAATGCGAGAAAAGCTGAAACCAGCCTATCTCATCGAATAATCGAATATGACATCGCACTATCCAAGGTAGGCGAATAAAGCAATGATATTCAACGAGGTTCACGGATGGCATTATGTGACCGATCTGCTTACGAGGAAAGTATCAAACACTAAATTGATATTCAAGTTGTCAATATATAGACATTTATCACGAACTCGACGTTGTTAATAAGAAATATTACAGATTACCTTAGTTCCACACATTGCTGAGCATGCCATAAGTGAACATGACAGATGTTCTGCAGACGGTGTTCACTAAAGCTAACTGTTCGCGCTTTTCATACGGTATCTTCAAAGAACACCAAACAATTTTTACTATGGCGTGGATAGAATTACAAGTCCGTGATCTCCAATTACTATAGGTCCATTTAGTCTAATTTCTATTCGGGTATAAATTCTGTTACAAGATGAGTAACAACCAATCATCATTTCATGAACACGCAGAAATTAAAATGAATTCCAAAAGTGAAAACTTAGTTATTCTAGTAGACTTCAACGGGCGTGATTTTCCTAGTTGTCGAGACGAGTGACAATGCGAGAGAAGTCTGCTTTATTTATAGGCGACCTTTAAAGTAAAAACAGTGCAAAACAGGCAGTTCATTTTTGGTACTGTGGGACGTTTTCTCTACATAGTAGATGCAATGAAACTGCCTGTTTTAGGATGTTGAACATCATAATTTTGGATATCATCCAGAAGTCCACAGAAACCAACGACCATCATGTTCTATAAAAAAAAAGACTATGCTACTCATGAGACTACTTCTTAATTTACAATGGACTAGGCCCTCATACATGCAAAGGGATTGGATCGGATAAACGCATCGATACGTAGTCAACCGGCGATTCGCAGAAAGCTACGGCCAATCAGTCTCGACAACGAGACCAAACTGACATTACAACGAAGTGACCAATCAGGATTGCACGCTGCCGTAGTATCGGATTTCGTTATAACGAGCATCGGAGTAAAACAGGTGCGTCACGCGTTAAAACAAACTAGCTACAAGTGGAGCCGAGCCGACCAATAGGAAAGCGAAGACGTCGGCACCAATTGTAATCCTTCATTTTACTGATACATCCTGTCTATAAATAATAGGAACTCAATAAGGCTGAGATTATTTTGTGCTACAAGTTCCGCTTTTGAGTTCGTCTCGGAAAGTGGTGACTTTTTAACAATACACAGCAGGTCTTTTCCAGGTTCCCTGAGAGTTGTGCATATGATATAGTTCACTGCATCTGGGACTGAACTGCAATAACAAACTGTCTCGATTTCAACAACACTAATGAGTGCTGTCATGCACGGACTGCTAAACTGGTTTATCAGACAGGAAGTAACGGCGATACAACATGATACCATAATACACAACACAGACCAGAACCAAGCATTGGAATGTAATTTCAAATGCGAAAATTTTGAAACAACAGTCGTCATTAAACGATTATTTAAAGAACTGGAAGCTTTGGGATTTTGTGCGTTCAAGGTTGAGCAGAATAGAAAGATCTGGGTTCAGATATGTTCACATAAACCGAGTTTTGAAAATGACCGATCAAAGCACAAGAGGAGAAAGAAAGAGGAGGAACGAAATTGGCCGCAAACATTTTAACAATCAAAGCAAATAAGAAAACAGTGTCTAATCACAAATTTGTGTACAATTATGTTTTTCCGTGAGATTAATTTTTGTAGACATGTTGAATTAGTCTGGAATATGCTAGCAAAGTGATTACACAACAGCCTGGCGAAGAGAACTGGTTTGTGGATGTCTCAAAGGAAATTGTTGGGTTTGAAATGAGTGCGTTGCGGAGCAGGGAGATGAGTATGTATTTGTGGGGTACTCACCGTTGACGAAGTGATCAAATGTGCTCAGTAGTATAATTCATCATCCCACCGTTTAATCATCACGGCTAAATAAATTGCAACGCCGATACAAATTAACTGAATGGAAAGAGGCAAAATCAATTGGTTATCTACTTTGCCCATCAGAAAAGATGAGTAGATGAATACAGTGAACACAAAAACTGAATCGGCAGGTTTCTAATTAAAAAACTCCCTTAGTTTGTTATGGTGGCCACCACGATTCGATGACAAGCACGTAAATAAGTTGATGTGCATGACCTGGAAAATGACTGGTAATAACGACGATATTGAGCTACCAGCCTTCGGCTGTTTGTGCTCACTGAAATAACTCAACAGTGTTGCTTATACACAGAATAGGAAAATACTTTCGAGTATCTCTAAAGAATGCTTATTGTGACTAGAAAGATTGTGAACTAGCATGACTGGACTACAGTAAAATGGGAACAAAAACTCGAACAATGTACACAATAGTGATCGATCAGGCTTAAAGTGTACTTGACACGAGTGCCTCATAGGCGTCGTGTGCGGCATTCTCATCACTATCCGCTGCTAGAAGGTATACAGCAGTACATTTTTCACTGAACCTGCAGAATTCCGTTTTCAAGCACATCATTCTATGTGCCAAATTCCCCAAAATGCCTGAGATTTTTTGTAACTATTTGCATTTATCTGTGAATCCCATACACCAAATAACTCCCGTTGAATTTTTCTTTCTTTCTGTTCGAGATTTAGCTGTATTCCAAAGTTACGCTAAAAAGAACAGTTTGACCTTGATTTCAAGGCCGATCCCATCAGTTGATGGTCCTTTGATAGGTCTTAACGATCCACTAAACTTACCGATACTCTTGTAAGTTTGATATTTACGTAATTATAACCTGCGCTCATAAGAGTATACTTATAGTGCCCAGCGTTAGATTCTGACGACGGAATGACGAGAACTGTAAGTCTGCTGTGATGAACGTATGCGGATAGCAAAATAGCAGCCTATAGTCTAATGAGGCGGAGACACTTGAACTCGCATTACAAACCGATTAGAGTTTGTGAGTAGGAAACAGGTTAGTAGACTATTGAACAACTCGCTGGGCTAACAACTTGCTCAGTATACGTAGAGTTGGGAATTAGACTACGTTAGACAAACTTTACCTATAAGGAAAATACAGGCGGGGAGTTCATTCGAGAACCGAAGGTAACGGTCATGGCGTTAGAACATACTTAGAAGCGTAGCAATATGCGAAACACTTCAGTTAACCTTCGAACAGAATTACTCACGAGTAGTCCCAACACCTTAAGTAAAACCGATTATCATGGATAAGCCAGTTTCTTTTCATTGAAACAAACATTATCGGAATACGAATTATTCCCTCTGTTGATTTACAAGACAATTTCCGGGCATACTGGCTAATTGTAGTCTTTGGATATCCGTATGTTAAGTGAGGTTAACTAATCTCACCGATTGGCTACTCGTTTTTGTCAGTACCAATATGTGATCGAATAAGTATAGACGGTTTGTTTTACCGTTAGAATTACGTATAACAAAAACCACTCTTCAAGCGACAGCCCACTGGAATATGATCATGGTAGTCATAAACTGGCTTTTTCGGTACCTGCATAAGTCATCCGAAAGTGACTGAAATAACCAGAGAGAGGTAACCAAACTGACCTCCAGTACCAGCACAACGACCGGGATGACAATCAAAGGTACTTTGTGCTTATCCATTTGAGCTGGGATCACATCTTTGCATGGTTGTAGGTGGTAGTCAGCCGGGGGACTGAGCGGACACCTCTGGTTCATCATGTTTCCCAAGAATTCAGAATACTTTTCTGCGAAAGACAATGAAATACAAATTAGAAGTGAGTTCGGCCTTTTATGCGGATCGTTTGAAACTTACATGGATTATAGTTGCTTAAAATACGGCTTCCTGGTGAGCCTAATCACAGTAGATAACATGCACCGCCTTCTAAAGAGTAAACCTTGTTACAAAAGTTAACCTTGAATCGACTGACTTAAAACCATGTTTGAATAATATTCACGTGCAAGAAGGGTTGTATAGGATAGTTTTCGTTAGAAATAATGCAATGATGAGACCCCAGGGCGTCAGGATATGTCGCACTCCAATTTAGAAGACAGATTTACAAGATTACACTTACAACAGTTACAGTGTTTCAGACATATTTAACACTTTAACCATTGGTAAATGAACAACGAATCAGACAAAATCGGCTACCTACACAAGACTGAATGTAACAGCGCGGTAACATCAGGTCGGTAGTCAAACATCGAGAACGGAAAACGAGTTATATTGAAGTTCAACGAAAAAGGTTTTGCTCGCCCTTTCGAATGTCAAAAACAACCAAAAACAAACAATCAATTCAAGAGACAATCCCGCCATTCTATACAAACATTCTATGATATTCATCAAACTTCGTTATCTAAAACACCCAAAATACAACACACTAATAATGTCATCCTGTTTGGTGGATCAACATTTGTAGTCTGAACGCCAAGGTCGGTGAAGAACGAAATAACCCAACCATCAATCGAAAACTATCAAACTAACCGTAGTTATCAAGAATAACCAATCTTCAACCCAGTCACAAACTATTGTTACTGTTTTCAACAAAGTCACAGGGTTAAAAGTGAAGATAATGTATTGGCTACATTCATGCAATAACTTATCTCTACTATTTGCCTGATTCAATTTCTGTCAGGTGTTTTAGTTATCTAATTACTTCGTTGCAACATATCGTTTACTTTTATCAACATGAAATCATTGTGTTAATTCCCTAGCGATTGACACCTCATTTTTTAAATAAGAAATTTTTCGTCGAATTCATTCTGTTAAATACGTAAGATTTCCCTCTGAGTACCAAGAAGACACGGTCTCTCTGCAACGGACACTTTCCACTTCAAGATGTTTGGATAACAACTTCAACCGTCCCTATCTCAACTTTTTTTAGCGAATTTATGTCCGTTTAAGATACCTCGAGGAGGTTCTCTAGTATATCGTTAGATCCCCACAGTGGTCTAAAGTAAGCTAATCCTGGTGAGTGGTAACAGCTACACCTCGCTGGAGTCCTAACCCCCTATGGGTGGATTACACTGCCAGACCATCCAATCATTCAAACAGCACTGGCAGACTATGATAGCCGGAACAGGTCGGAGCGACAGAACTGAGAGATGTGACCAAGACGGAACATTCGATCCCAGTTTGGTTAATATTTGCACTCATTAGTGGTATGCAGTGAGTGTTCACTGACCTGAGTCGCTTAGAACGCCTGTTAGCGAAAACCTTCGCATTGTCGGGATTTAAATGTGATAGTTCCGATTCCAGTCTGTACCTCAACACTATTTTTATGATACAGACAACTCTGGAAATATAGGATAGAATATCACTAGACGTCTTAAACTGGTTTATAGTCGATGGAAAGAAAAACCGGGACACGTGACGGTGTTATCTGAACATTCTACAGTGGTAAAGTCTTTCTCCCTTCGGATCACTCAGTCAATCGTCTTAGCGATACACTCGTGTTCAACTGATGTTTTGATGGGTATATTGTCTAGCAACTGTCACCATCATCGTCATAACAGCCATGAGCCTGACCAAAAGGTACTGTGGCTCGGGTCGCCGCTCACCTCAACGTGGAATATCCTAGAAGGAAACGTTCTAAGAAGGTTGAAAATTAATAAAAAAAGACTAAGCGGAAGAACTAGAAATGGTATGGATACAGGTACGCCATTGACTGCGACACATCGCCATCTCGGATAGCGTCTCTAACCAGCGGTTTGAGTGATCACGAGGACCCCATCCAGGCAGGCGACACCTACTCACTTTGCTCAATGGAGCAGTCAGGGTCTTCATATTTCGTGACCACGTTGTTGCTTGACCACCACGCGGTTTTACCCAATTGTTGGTGGTCTCAGTATATAATGCTCGGTACGGTAAACGCTCAGCTGGCATACGGAGAACATGACCCAACCATCTCAAACTGTGCAACGTAATTAGTTGACAAATTGCTCGCGCATTCCGAGCATTCCGGAATACGCGCCGGCGAATGGCCACATTGCTCACGCAATCAGTCCACTTAGTATGGGCCAATCGGCGGAGACAACGATGATCAAACACAGCAAGTCTGTTGATATCTTCTTTGTGTACAGGCCACGTTTCCGAACCATAAAGCAAAATGGAGCGCACACAGGCATTATATTAGCAACTGAACACATTTTACAATGTTTTCAAAGTAACTACCATGATACCGTGGAATTTCTCATTAACACTTTGTAGCACGCGCATCCAACCACCCTCTTTTTCAGGCTTGCCAAACATCAGACGCGAGTATTTGTTAACCACTATTACCCCTGTTATTATTGACAACCTGATTACTAGTTTGCATTTAGTCCGTTATCTTTTACCTATTTCGACTTCTGTACTGTCTTCAATTGGTTTTTATTTTTGTAAATGATTGTAACAACTTTTGTTTATCAGAATTCGGATTTTTGTTTGAAAACACACATTAACTTTAAAACTGACTTGTTAACGCGAAGACAAAAAAGAATTGCCGCTCACTGTTGCACTGTGAAACAGTTTGAATTCACGTATCGCCGAACTTCCATCGTTCAACTTTGTCCGCTATATTATGCGTGAGAATTACGCTCTGCAGTCTTCTGTTTCAGTTTCCCGACGCTGTTCTTGTATGGTGATCTATACAAATCGACGGACTTTGCCCTCTTAGTCAGTAATTCCATTTGATGTATATGCATTCTATTACATGTGTGTTCTATATGCATTTGCATCTGTTTGTCATCGCTGATGTAGATGTTTCACCCACCTGCTCCGACCGCGTAGAATCACGGATCTGCACATTCACTCCCCGAAAGTGACAATGCGCAACAAAATATTCTAACATTTTCGGGCAAGTAAATATTCTGTAGGTGGACGTACGGAAAACTGTCGCGTGTCAGTTGGTGACTACAAACCATTCTGTCGGTTAGTTTGTCCGACTACCGAAAATGAAATGGATAAACTGCATTGCTAAAAGATTTAAGGGATAGGTTTATACTCAAATATTTTTGTGCAAAAGTATTCAAAAACCGTATTGCAATGAGTACTGATTCTGGGTGGATTTGAGAGAAATTGTTCAACGATCTGCACTGTTCAGTTGATTCCACAGCATCGCTTTCTATCTCCAAAGCCCGACTGGCACAGCTGCTGCGATGCCACATATAGTACCAGAAAATCTTCATCTCGACAAACTAGGAAACAGGGACATAGAATGTGAGGATCGATCGCCGAGATCGCCCTCGATCTCCAATCAGAATGACACAGTCGTCCCACCACGTGCGCTTAAAATGATTCGTCTTGCGCGCAATCGCACTGTGTAATGCTTACGCAATTTATGTTCAACAGAGTTAGACAACGTCTGCGTTACAGTGTACTTCTGATGTTTTGGCATGCCTCTTGACGACGCACAGGAAAGAGAGAGTCAGTCGGATGAAGAAAGGTGTCAAATGTTCACAACATATCTGTGCGTTTAGAGATATAACGTCTGGAGACGCACTTCCGTTCTGAGTATCTCGTAGAAATGACCGGCCAAAAATAGTCGCTGTAAGGGGAACACAGATGTGCTCTAATGGTAGTAACGGTTGATATTTGTCTCTGGTCCTATTCCAGAAAAAATTATTGACGTTTTAAGATATTTAAGCACGTAACGACAACACCTATGTAGAATAAGTGTTCGATTCGGGCGTCTCACACGCAACCTATTCTGACGTTTGGTGCTACCACGCCAACGTATCGCTCATCGAACAAAAAGTACTACAACAATCATCATAATTCTTATCGGCGTGCAATATGACAACGACTTGCCATAATTAATTATGGTTGGTGTTCAGCGTCACTGCACAACGTCAAAAAGGCGCCGAAACGCACACGTACTTTGACCTTGTTAAACTTGGATTGCGTAGGCCAAACAGTGTGCCAGCCTGTGATATAAGTCACTTCATCCGTACATGATGCGCTGACCATGTTAGTGTGAGTGAACGTTCGGATTACTACAGCGATTTTACCTTCATGCTTTCGCTGAGCTTTCTGCCTGATTTGTGGAGCTGAAGAAAGGTTGACTTCACTAAGACACTATTAGGTGGTTCTAATCGATTGCTACGTGGGTGAATAGATAAAAACAGTGAATGAGCCTGTGAACTTACGATCCATAAAAAATGTCTTGCTGGTAAACTTGCAGCATGCAGTCGGAAGCTTCACCTGGTCACCAATGTATGTTTGCGATGGAGTTTTGAAAGTTCGACCTCTTGCAAACCATGCCTCAGCTGTTTTCGCTGTCTCAAAATCCGTAGATCCGTTTATACCACAGCACTCAAACTAAGACGGAAACAGTAAATAGATGGTACGTTTGTAGTGGTTATTACTATTATTAATGTAGGGGTGGTTTTGTTGATACAAGTGGAATTCATATATTATCGATAAAATTCAACAGAAATATAGTTCCATAATCCTACTTCCATAAATATTTAATAACTGCACTTCGACGAAAAAGACTGGAACGACTCTATAAAGGGAGTCGGGTGCAAACAATTTTAACCCACTTGGTCAAATTATACGAATCAGCTTAGTACCGATGCTTCAAATACTTACATGCACTCAAAACCAAATTGTCACCGTAAATTGTTTCCAAATAATCTCTGCAAACTTTATGAGTAAATTATTTCTTCTCAAGAATCTTTGCATTGAAAGATTTCACCACAATCGCTTGAATGTGGGGATGTCAAATGGCATATGCCAACTACGGTTGATGCGCTTCCGTTAGGTTTTCCTTGAATAACAAGCTGTTTGTTCATCAAATGACAAATCATATCACGTGACATGTTCTACTGACAATCATTTTGAGTGTTTACAACAGTACCTGCTAAATAACAGAACATAGTATCTAGTGACCGGGTCAACTCCATAAGTTTTCTTATTAAAATTAGGCTTTTCCTGATCACTTTTTCATCAATAACCATCGAATGTCACTTCATGATTTCAGTTTTGAAGTCTTTATAATCTAGTTATCAACCATTTCGCATTAACACAGATCTATGGCCCTCGCTTCCTAGCTACTTCGTACTAGTTTTAGCCAGTGGTTACTTGATATGCTGATAATCCGATACGAACTCTGAACACAACTTCCAGTCCGATTCACACAACCTGACAAGCAATTTCTACCATGACTACACTGAGCCATCCAAGCTTGTCGGGTGAGGGTGTACAGTGACCCCCATTTATTCATATATTGTGTGAGCACACCAAAGTGGTGCACTTGGTAATCTGGCTGTAGTCAGTCGGCTGCTCAGGATACAGAGTAAGTGTACCTACTAGACAACCAGTACTAACTAAAACTAATCAAACATTTTTAAAGCGACGATTGTGAGCTAAAAACCGAAGGTCACTACTAGCTACCAACTGATGGTCATGAAATTGGTGACTACGAGCTAACAGAGTATAGAAAATACTCGAGTTTCATCAAGAACACTTTTAGTTAAGCTGATGCAACAAGAGTACGAGGATCCGAAAACCTGGATATATTGTCATTGTAAGTTGTTCACCTGTGAAATAAATTCTGCATTTGATCTGATAATTCGAACTCTAACCTTGCATCTGGCTAGAAGAAATATGTGAAAAGTACAAAGAATGTATTATAGAAGCTTTTCAATTGACAACTGTCCAACTGATTTTCTTCTGCAACTGACTAGCATTCATACATTACACTCCGTCCAGAACGGTAACTCCAAGTGTGTCACATAGAATTTCATTGCCAAGCTTTTGTAGTGTTTAGACAACAGGCATGTGTGCATGTGTGTGTGCATGGTATCTGATTAAAACCACTTGCGCATGACCTCGATCAGTCGATATACATATATAAAGGCCAGTCGTCTTTCACTGAGTTGACCGATTCGGTGTCTAATTGTCCTCGAGCTATGGTAATGCATGGTAAGCACGCCAACGAAGAGAGTTAACTCACTAGCCCCTCAGAGTTACAGAGTTGACACAGGACAGGTCTGCGAACGTGTCTATCAGGTCACCTGAGAGCTTTAAACTAAACAATAAAATGGGGTACTTGAGTGAATAAACAGTATTTTGGATAAACTTGTGTGCAACACCGTGGATTGCCGTGATAATATGCCTTTGTACGTGTGTTTTCAAGTATAGTCAACGCAAAAACATGTTAGTAAGACCGCATAATTACAAATTCTCCAGTACACTTGTCTCCATAAACCCTAGATTTTTACAAGTTATCATAAGCATCCATAAATAAGTAGTCTACTATAGACGCTTACCGTAAACACTGTTGTTCGTTTCGACTTTGTATCCGACTACAGAATGCGACCATGTGAGCCATTCTTATTCTACTGTGAAATATCGGCATGGTGTTTTTGAATCACAGTTTCAAACAAACTGATTGCCAGTAGAGATGAACTGATAACTGAACGATATAAACAGTTTTAACCACTGTCTGTCAATGCAGAGGAAAATGATTTCAAGTGTGTGGTGGTTCATGTGTTCCATACTTCTCAAATGAATAGTCTGTTCTAATATGAAGCTCCACTCCCAACATTTGCAGATCTGTCCAATTACATACCGCTGTTTCAACCTTTTCTGGTTATCATGGTGAGACACAGCTGGCGATAGGAGGTTTACAGAAGTCCAAGACTTAGAAGGGAGATCAAAATCCAATCCCAAATTGTTCGATAGAGCTTGTGTGAAAGAATTGAACTATTATATTCATTCGAAGTGAGTATGTATAAATTTATGCAGGTTCATCGTCGACATCGTCCGAAATTAGAAAATATATCCATCTCCATATATGGACTAGATTTTGAACTCAGTACATTTTTGCTACCTCCTTCCGGTTTCGTATGTTCACTAACAAAATATGATGAATCGTCGAGTACAGCTAATGTGTACGTTGATAGATACATTGATAAGAAGTGTAACTGAGGTACCTCCAGGTCCCCGTGACTAGTTTGCCACTCATGTTGGGGGTACTATATGCAATTACTTGACGGTGACAATATGTCAACATGGGTTGGGCATGGAATCGTTAGGCGAACTTACAGCTGTCCATGTTTAGGGTACTCACAATTTGTTGACTTTTTGAGGTTCAAACATAAGTCACGGTTAGTGGAACTGCCTTGACAATGTAACCCAGTGCCTAGTTTTTGTACGGTTAGGTGCTGTCTCCGTGTTCCCCCCTTGTGCAATGGGGGATAAATAAGCTGGGTGATAAATGTGCTGTCGGAATTATACGTCAAATTTATTGCAAGCTTGTCATTTCAATCAAGCTGTCACAGTATGTAACTGTGTTGTTTACGTTTCAATTTTGGCTGCAGCAAACAGACAGAACAATGGATACAAATGCATACGACCTGGATCAATAACGATTGTCAGCTGGTGCAAAACAGGCGAACGATCTGGAATGTGTCGATAAATGTGTGTGCTGAGCGAACACGGCTCAGTTACAACGATCAGCGTCGAGTACTAAAGGTGGTATAAACAAGCCATTATGAACTGATAAACCGAGTGCATGACTCAGTAACAGTCCAACAACAGTGAACACATTAGAACGTGAAAAAACTTGATTATACGAAGTCCAATAACCGAAAATGAGAGATAGTGTGCGTGTGGACACAGCAACTTAGAAGTAACACACCATCATCCCGCGAACTCTCAAGTACGAGGGCTCTCCTAACCGCGTCCGGTGTGCGATCGGGGTCTCCATAATGCTGCAGTGAAGATGAACGATCACATTATACTGTTCGTGAGTAGTCAGCCAAAGGCACGTATCGAAGTATTGGAGTAAATAGGAGAAAATATTTTAAAAAATCAATGGTGTGCACTCTGACTAAATAGCGTTCAAATCATTTGTCCAGTAGGTCTGAGTAAGGGCCAACTAGCGAAAGTGAAGTGTTGGGGTAAGAGTGAGTGCTGTACGAACTAAAATCCAAGTCCTGGTACCAGAGAATGCTAACCGTGGGATGGATCGTCCACGTCTAGACAATGCAATTTAACGAATTCATACGTTTATCTTAGTACGTTCTCCTTTGACGAGGTGTACAAAACGGTTAAAACAGTGGATGATGGCATTACGCTTGTTACAAGAGGTTTTCTGATAGCTTACGTCTCACATAGATTCAGAGAACGACAAAAAGACCTCGGGAGGTTGGTTTACAGCCAGGAACCGAAAGTCAGTTAATGACGGTACGTTATTTATTCTGGCTTGACTTACCGTTGCTTTCTACCCACTGTGTGGAATAGTCAATCAGTACTGCTCTATTGTGAGTCCCTGATAAGCCGTTCGATAGTGGGTCATTCACGTCCATATTCATGTGTTCCCGACCAGCCGAATGAAGTTGGTCACACATCGTCAGACAATATTACTCCCAAATAATGATGTCTCGATAGCAACTTAAGATATCTCTGGGTTTCAACAACGAGCGGGATCGCAAGGCTGGTGTGTGCATGACAGACACACAGATTGGTTGGCTCGTACGGAGTGGCAGGGCACAAATCCATCGGAATCGTAAACCACTGTAGATCAGTTATTTTGCCTTCTCTGAGTCACCTGAACACCGCCCTTAGATTGTTCCTTTTTTGGTGACCGGACTCAAGAAGAGGAGCAGTAAACCTATTAATTCATCCTAGTGGCCTGTCACTGGAAGACGTTTATTACACGTCCGTAGAAAATGAAGTCAGCCACTTATGCTTACAGGTAGCCAAATCCAGTCTAAACTCTTACCTTATCACCACTGTCCTTATCAGCTATAGAGCCCAACTGGTACCTGAAAGTATCAGGCTACTAGGCTGAGCATGTGGGCTCGAAATGTGGCATTCCAATAGTACAATGTGGAAGGTCAACAGGAGGATATTAATCGACAGCTGTTGACCGGTTAAAAATGTCGAAGTGAAAAATTCTGAACTTCCTATATTCAAATGATGTTGGAAATCGATCAGTCGGAGCAATGGACCACCAACGTGTCTCAGCCCATCAGAGAAATGGTACGATTAGGGACAAAGATAAATAACTAACTCGTTGGCGGGAAGCGAACTGCCAGTAGACACAGTAAACAAAAAGAATGATAACTACATCAAGATGTCGTTAATATCACGTACTCTGTGATCAGTTTGCCTTAATGCATAAAGCATTGCGGTTGTAAGCATATAGAAATCACGGAAATACTGTCTAAAATTTTCTTTAGGTGGGAACATATGCCTCAATCAAGAATGCAACATCTTTATGATGGTCCGCTCATGAAAAAGTCGAACGATCGACCTTAATGGGTTCGCTTAATGTGTCGATGTTTATCCGCCGTGTGATGTACGCTCCCTATTTAAAATTTCCTCCAAAAATAAAATTCGGCGCATTCAATTGAAGCTGTACGTACAGGCTTCCCTAGACAAAGGCAAAATCCCACCCAACCCGTTCCCTGTCTCGTCAGCTCATTATTCAAACTCCAATCAGGTGGAACATGTGCCTGCCTAACTCCCTCTCTTTGACCACACACAACCATGCGTTCTTTCTAGATGAGACCCAATTATAAGTCAGATCTTCGGCTGGATTCGAACCAACGACAGAAACACCATGCCTCAACGCAGCAAGCGCTTTACCAACTGAGCTACAAAGCTACGTCAGGAGATAGTATGTTATTTGTTCTGTTCATGACGCATCCATGCAAGCCATCCTTATTGGCTATCAGCATTGTATGATTCCTATTGGTTCCCCATCTCACGTTCACGGTCGTATGTCACTGCAGCCTCATTCGCTTGCGTCTTCTCTGTGTGGCGTTCGTACTTGTTGATCAATTCTGTTCGCTGTGGTGATGGAACCTACCTATGACTTGGGACAAATTCAGTTTTGTAGTTTGTGCAGCAATCGTTGTATCAATAGTACCGTTGTTTCTACAATCAGTGTTAGTTTTGTGACCTCGTGGTCGTGGGAATCGGACGCGTAACTCAACGTTGATCTGGTGAACAACGCACTATAGATGCGTACGTTTAAGAGCCTAAGTTGAACCAAATGTTGCATAACACTTATACACGGAACGATAGGAGTCCTCTAAAAGGAGAAGCGTTCTTCGTGCGTCTCGTCTTAAAACAAGATAGCTTAAAAAATAACGTCAAATTACAAGGTTTTCATGAATGACAGCCAATACAGCTGTCTTCACATAATTTCTTGGTAGGGACAAATAGTGCGACATCTGATGGACGGTCTACTCACCTGAACCATGAAAGCGTCCATTGCGAGCGAAAACGGCTCATATCCGGACACTTCGAATGCACCCATCGTACCGACATAAGTCTTTGAGAAGGTGTTGGAAAGTGCGCTAACTAGTTGTGGTTGCCACTGGAGAAAGTGAATGAAATAACAAATCCAAATAAATATCCAATTAAATGAATTAGAAAAAGATTAAAATTGTGATGAAAAATTAAACAGTAACCTTAGAAATTATAGCTGTAAAGCGTAGTTGCTTTCGCTGGTTTGAAATAACACCATTACACAACATTCGGATTCTTCCAGACAATATCAAATGTGTTGCTTTGGTTCATCCACTTCCTATGTGCTTGATCTGGAAAATAAGAAATTATGTCGACTTCTGTGCTTCCAAGTTCGCATGTGTCCCCATCGGATGCTTATGAGGTCAATCACAGTCAAGCACAGTTGAACGATCGATAAGGTGCGCTATTTGTCAAAATGTAAACAAAAATCTGATTTAAATTGGTAAACATTACACCAAAACGATATATGAGTGGGGGCATCCACAAGTGTGTTCTGCTTAGACATAACAAAAATACGTGTAAAATGTGAACGACGTTGTTAACAGACACTACCAAATTAAAGTTATAAACATTTCCTATCACCGCAAACATTGATTGAAGAAACGTTTACAACATTCCCGAAAATAAAACAAAAGGAATATGTTAGCTGTCAAATGCATGCTCTCTTGTACTGATTCAACAGGATGACGATTTCCGACCTATTGCTTCGAACAGTTAGAGCGGATACAGTGAAAACCATAAGTTCAAGCTATGGTCACGTACGTAACTACAGTTGGAGTGTTGCTCGTTATGAGGTATAGGCAGCTAATTACACGACATCGTGTGTCTATTCAACAGGCCTTCTTTTTCCTAGACTATACTTCTAGATTGTAAAAGATTACACCACCACGAATACGAATGAGCCAGATCTTGGTTACTTAGTTTGTCCACCTAATCTCCTGCACGGATAAAAGTTGATATCAACTGATGGGTAGATGTGAACTCCACAACTCCTGAAAACCAACTGACATGGACTGTTCATTCCTATCTGACTTTACCGTTTACGTTTAACATTCCCATCCTATCACATCGTTTGAGACACATTAAACAACACCGGTATTCAAATAGTGGCATACTTATCACGCTAACTTTTTTTACCAGGACCTTCGCGATTTTGGAAATACTGCGTCCTGGTTTTTTTCTTCTGACGTGCATCGACCCTGTTCGAATTGTTTGTTGGACCGCTTTAATTAGTTTA
Organism: Paragonimus heterotremus; assembly: GCA_013368495.1. Classification (NCBI taxonomy): domain Eukaryota; kingdom Metazoa; phylum Platyhelminthes; class Trematoda; order Plagiorchiida; family Troglotrematidae; genus Paragonimus; species Paragonimus heterotremus. Next base: position 101,468 of record LUCH01000301.1, on the reverse strand, counting down.
AACCCCGTACCATGACAATCGAAATCGGTCGACTAGTTGGAAGTTCATACAGCTGAACACACAAGAAAGCTAAAGACTTAGTTAATGATTTAAGCTGCAACAACTATAGACATTGCACAGGTCCGTTGAAGAAAACGTACTAATCTAAGAAAAGACTTTTTGCACTGAAGGAAACGAATTTTTAGAACCGTGCACAAACAGCTCTTTAAACAGTGAACTGGATCCACTCCATCCAACAAGAAACAATAAGACAATCTGATCGAAACACATTCAGCGTGTTTGGGCTTTAATCACAAAGCGGACCATCATTATCTAATAATCTTCTTGCAACCCGAAATCCTATCCGCACTCGACGTAAAAACCCAATCAAAGACGTGTCTAACTGCCTGGAAAAATGAGTTTGATTGGACATTATTTCGAGGACTAAATTAAATGAACGGTACATTGGTTACGATGTGTTTGATGCGAGTTTGTGTGGCCACAACAGTACACAGGTCTGAACCAGTGGAAATCTGTAACATATGTGTCTATTGTTGTATCACCGACCATCAAATGACCACTGAAATTTCTGAACGGTGTTCTTCAGCGACAACCTCTCTCAGACATCCGTGAAACGTTCAAAGTTGCAGTGGTTCAAATATGGTGCATACCATAACCCCACGATTGAAAATGTTTCTTTTCCCCTGGAATACAGTAATGGTGACTCAGATGAGGGAGAACGACAGATATTGTCATTATATTTCCTGAATAACTGGTAGTAGTGAGTATCAGATTTGGCACTTCATGTACAACCGGAGAAATACTAAACGCTACTGGTCACAGAACTGCTCTATATCCGAGTCCGTGAATATCTGAAACTGAAGCAATGTGCTCTTTAGCGAGATGTTTGCTGCCCGGATTATCCTCGACCAGTTTCCTACTGTTTTTCTATGTAGTTCGACCCATATTTCAATCTCAACCACTCGCAGGTATTGGCATTGATCTATCCGAAGGTGTGACTCATTGTCTTTATATGATGGGTGTCTAATTCTCACAACGAACTGCAAAACGATGGTTGCTCGATGGTATAGTTCTACTTAAAGGACAAGTGATGGTTTAACATAAGGAGAACAGTTCGATAAGACCCGAATATCGCTCATGAGTGAATGTCTAGGCGGACGCTTTTATAAAGCAAGTTGCTGCTCCGATTTATCGGGACCCAGGAGATTATGCAGCTTTCCTCCGAATAAGAGCCACGTCCACCCCTCACCTCCACGGAATGTATTTTGTACAGGAGTGTGCCACGTAAATTAGCATTTGTGGAATAATCTGGCTGTTTGTCAAGTTCAGACTGTACGTCAGCGCCTTCACAAACTTAAAATAGATCAAACGGACTAAATGTAGACCAGCTCAGATATTTCCAAATCTGTAAAGGGTATCATCAGTTTTGATGTTTTTTTCCAATTTCTTGCAAGTGAAACTACTCTGGTATCTCCTAAGACTTGCTGGCTTATTTCGGTGTTCGATATGTCCACTATCCGAACGACGTCATGTTTAACGTTTCGAATTTGCAAGTCTAATGTTACCTCACTAAGGGACACTTATTAGGATCTGTTCTTTGACTATTATATGTAGGTATCACGACGATCCTTACCTAGTGGATTTCACAGTGAAACTCTGATGGCATCGATTTTTATATTCTCAAAATATAATTCAATATTGATCACTATCATTCATTTCCTTAATATCCCCAAATTACCTTCTAATCTGGAGATGGAAAACCGCTTAGCTTAAGCAGGAATATGGAACAAAATTTCTTGAAAAACATTTCAGGAGATGATTCGGAGCGAGTTTTTATATGAAGCGATTGCTGAATATTTTTATTCTATCCCATCAGATTCCTAATCCACTATGATGGTTTAAACAGAGCTGAGTTCCGTATAAAATGTGGTGTGATGTGTATTTGGAACTCACTTCTTTACATGCAGAATAGTTTGTTAAGCGTCGGCAGATTACTTCAGTATCCGACGTGCGCCGGTATCTGGGTTTTTCTGATAGGCCTACACGTGTGACCTTGTGATGGTGAGACTACTGAACAAGATCCCAATCTGTTCACCTACTTCTCTCTGGACGTATACCAGTATGAGGTGAACGGATAAATTCACAAGTGCTGAAGCTGAGACCCCGTTACAACAACACAAGCACACAGACCTTAGTTGACTTCCGACATTGTAACAAGCTGATCTGGAAGCGGATGATGTCAATTCCTATGCTTCCCGACCTTATTGCTTGGTGTCAATCCGTTCAATACCAGCTCACAGACTACAGTATGCACCGCTTGGAATGCACAGAGATATACTCGATAAATACATCAGGTAATATATTCCCTATAATCTTTCTCTTTAATATTATTACGCTATCCCGTGAGCCATCGAAGTTATCCAATGCTACCACTGGGGCTCGGATGATAAGACGCACTCGTCGCTTCACAACTCATCTGTTAAAGCGTTTCTCGTCTAGACGCTGATTTCTCCATCCTTAATACGTAGTTAGTGTTTCAAAGACGATACAACGGAATTATGATTAACCAAGTGTTTATGGCAGCTGTCACATTCCCACAGACTTTCTGGTCGTCCCCTTTCGAAAAGAAGCACTAAATTAGAATTTCGATCTCATTAGAGCTCGTCAGTAGTGTATATCCTTGCCACGGCCTGGACAAGAACTCCGGACACGCTGTTCATGAGGCAACCGTGTTTACCACTGCGCTACTGACCTCATATTAGCCACAACCTAATTATCATATGTGAACGCTCAACCATTTTCGCTTGCGAATAATGATCAGGTTGCCCGATCGCCTTGAAAGGAGACACAGTTATGATCCTGGTAACTCCAGTCGATAGCCCCACGATTAGGACTCCCTAGACAGATCAAAATCTTCGACCTCATTGAACCGGCTAGGTTACAGATGCGATCAACCGAGGGTGATGCTCACCTGAAAATTAACAAACCCCCCACTGCTCACCAGTAGAATGGTTATGATCAAGTTGTGCTGTGAGCCAAGAACACGGATGGCACAAGAGCTACTTATTCGAGAAAGTAGCACATGGGTTAAGCATTTAAACAGAACCACAAGCAAAATCACTCATTTGCAAACGGTACTAGATCACAGACCGTCTCCTTTGTCACGGATGCCAATGCTCAGTTCCTACACGTAGCAAAAACCACTTTAGACGATGCTGTACTTCGATATTTCTTCTTACATTTTCCCGCGGCTTTTCGGTGGCAAAATATATTCTGTGGCCCTACTACTGAATAGCAGTGGTGTGAGTAGTATGTTACGGTCGCTCATCCTTACTACAGTAGTTTGACAACTTCAAGCTGCGCAATGACTGTGCATCCACCACGGATTACGAATACACTTGCACTTAAATCGAAAGGTACGACCGTAGGTACTAAAAAGGACCGCATCTACTGATTGTGAAAGCATGATCAAACATCATTCACATGACCTGTCGGAAACTCTTGTTTTTGTAATACTGTTGTCCTGGTTTGCTCCACGTATAAGATGAGTAGGCAATCTAAGCGTTGTCCAATATTTTCACGTTTGGTAGGCTATAAATCTGAGTCAGGCCTCACTATTTGTATCCTTCATCATTTGCCGTGTTTTAGCTGGCATAGATCAAATGTGGAGATCTATCAGTTGGTTACTGACAATAACCAGCTGACTGGGTACCAATGCGCGAGTTTGCAAAGGATGACGCGCAATCATAGGTTGAATTACCTAGTGTTTTAGAATAAATCAGCTCAGTTCAGTTCATAGAACTTGCGACGAGTGTTAATAATATCCAGTTTCATGCACTTGTCAGCTTTAACGATCTTATCATGCTGCAACAATTGGAAAGTATCAGTGCTTCACTTCAGTTTAAAAAAGAGAATTCCATCAACACAGTGACATGTGAGTGATGAACCGTTAGCTAATGTGACGTGTTCATTGAATGCTTACAGGTTTAATAGTAAAGCTACTGCTATACCATAAAGTTCAATTAGACCTATAACTGTCAGAAAATAGTTTGCGTCCAGAAGGAATAAATGACTTCAGTGGAGGGGGAAAATTAAGCATGGAAAACAGAGAGAAAAAACCAAGATGAGGAGTTAAACTATTGATACGGAATCACAGATACATGCAAGCAGTCAAATATGTCAATAATAAAAGGGACAGAATGATGAAAGATGAAAATTACATGCTTTGCTGGTGAAGAAAAAGCTCCACATCTTTTCTGGAAACTCTACCAACCAACACTTATCAAGTCGACCGTTAAAGTTAGTTCCTGTGATAACCGCCACTATTGTGAACCGTAGTTTATTCTCAGAGTTTGTTAGCATACATGAGGGAAACTGTGTTCGAATATTCCTTCTGGCTCGCTTCTCATGTTCTCGGAGAGATAAATATCTCCTGGCAACTAACAGATACTTTCGTGCGTTCGAGATCCACTTCTGCACCTTCTTCCAAATAAAAAATGGTCAAGTTTGGGTTGTTTATTCTTTGAACTTCACAAAGATATATGTGAACACATGTTGTACTACCTCTCCACTTGACTATCCTTTACAATAAACGGGTAAATGAACTGTACGACTAAACTACGAGAAGAACCCATTATCAGTCGTCTTACAAACGAATCTCACTGGCAGCCATGTGAGTTTAAAACCGGATGTGACAATATGGGCACCCGAAACATGCAAAGTCAAACTGTTTATGACTCTTGGTGTGGGTCGATCCGGAAATGTCTGTCTAACAGTTAAGCAGAAAGAGCTGTTAATAATTAACTTAAAAGCTGAAACTAAGTTAATCTCGATCCTAATGAGGTTTGTACACATTCTGGTAAATGTAAAACGTAAGCCCGTAGAATCTTCTAGAGTACACGGTTCAGCTGGTTTGGCAGCTTCATGATTAAAAAAGGGTATTTTGAATACTGTCGAACGAACAGAACTGTTACGTTTAACTGTATATTCTAAACTGAATTCAGACGTAATAGATAACGGTTACAAAAAGTTATTCACAGTAATATTCAGTTGAACATCTGACTTTAATAAACCCGCCTACAAACCATCAACTTTCAAGCATCGGAAGCAGGTACAGACAAACTTCTAAGTGAAGCAGTTTCAATTTGATTGTGTACCGTCAAAACGAAAGGATAATACATTCCAATCTTCTGCACAATGATCGCACTGGTTGAGCTACAAATTCCTCACCGTAAATCGAATGTAAACTTGCAAACAAATACGACCTGAACGGCCACACGCCGGCGGATTCGCTCAACACAATATTGATTATGTCTGTATGTGCGTTGTTGATTCGTCGATCAAGAAATCAAAAGTAGACAGTCAACAGAATCAATCTGCAAGCCACGATCAAAACCGAGCGACAGGCCGAAGTTAGAAACAACTTACATAATTTGACTGAATAGCATTTCGTGTCTGGTGGTGTATAACATACGAACACAAGTTTGAAATGTCTCCGTATCACTTTTGCGTGTCTCGATGTCGAGTTAACATGCCCTAAAAAGAAACCCCGGATTTCAATGGCAAAAAGGGACACGGTTTATTTGCACATGGGCAGGCTGACAGACACAGGGCTTGGTAGAATCTTGCGAGGTGAAAGGACACAGATCCGCTTGGTACAGAGCTTGAACGAGACTAGCTGGCCTGGACTCAGTTTCCAGGCTGATGGTGACATACTTTGACACGCACGCGATAAACACCGAGCGCGCATAGATGTGGACGCAAACAGACACGGCCTCAGGCAAACCGATCTTCGTTCGGTGGGTGCACGAATATTCCACTTGAATCGGTATGTGCTCAGGATTCCGTGGTCATCCGAACGACCGGATAAATTAGACAAGCCATCACTCAGGTATTAGAAGGACAACCATCCGAGGGACGGCCAAATGACGGTCGTGATGGTGGGAACCAACGCTGAAACACTAAAACTAATCAATCGATCACGGTCTTCAAACCCGGACAAATAGTGTTCTGGATAGGTGGCAGCTTATTGCAAGTCCATTCTGGCTTTAGTCGATCGAGGTGTGGTGCGGATGGGACAAACCGCCCCGTGTAAGTGGCGTAAGATTACGGTAAGAGCACAGTACTCTCAAGTACAGATTGGCCGCAACCAACTGCATTCCAGTAGTACGATCTACCGAAACTATGGGGGATGGTGGAAGCGGCTAATTGAATGGGAATTTGATCGACCGGTAGCTTGCAATGGACCAGTCAAACACATCTCAGGTGAAACCAACCGTCCTAATCCGTCCGAATCGTTTCACCCATATTTTCTGAAAGTTGTCGGTTGACGACTTGAATTTCAGCCGGTCCTACAGATAAACAATCAAGCACCCAAATTGTTCGCTTCAAGTTACTCCATGATTTCAGCAGAGATCTCACAGATAAAAACCAGGTTAACAGATGCTGTGAAGATGTCAGACTACCAATACATTCTCCTAATCGTGGTTCACCAATGTGCTGTGGTTCTAACATGAGATTTCTTCCAGAACAGATTGCTGACGACCACCGTCCAACAAGCATGACTGAACAAATTTAATTTCAACGTAACCCTCAATGGCCGCACCCACGCAATCAAAACGATATGGTCACCCCAGGATCAACGAGCCAGACTTGCCTCCGATGATGTGAAACTATCGATTCTGAACCAACTTCCGAGGCATCAACACTCATAGTTCCCGCATTCATAGAAGAAATAGTTGGTGAACAAACATTATTCTCGTACAAGGCAGACTATATCATTACAACAGCGCACTTCGATCATTGCACATCTGCATCGATGTCATCCAAGAGCTCGACTGGGTGGCTGAAACCCGTTTACCTCGTATGATAAGAACAGATTACGCCAACACAAAGCAGATGGTCTTCGCACCCTGAATATGGGACTTTTCAGAACAAATTATTCCTGTAAACATCGAAGCAGTTCAATCCGAGCAATATATTTTTGATTGAGTTGCCCATTTCGTTCTCGATAATATGGCTACGTGCACTCACGACAGCAACAGTCTGTCACCAAAAATTCAGGAATATATCCATATGAAATAAAACGAAATGACCGGACAACCAGGCCACTGCAGTGGAAAAAGATATACACCTATACAAAGCTATCTCAGGATCCACAAATGATGTGGTAAACTTAAAAGCACATTCTGGCGTGTCACGATTCCTACCGGTGAAGTGCTAAACTTCAGTCTTCCAGTTATTCACTCTTATTTCCATCTCGGAATTCAGTCCTTCGTTATCCACCGTTCTATAAAAAAAACTACCACCAATGCACGCTCCGTCAGCGGAATAGTGTGATTTCCTTTTATCCACTCACACTGATTAATGCATGCCGGTTCTAAGCTAAGTGCCGCTTTTCACTCGCTCAAATGTTTGTCAATAATCACCTACCATCGTTCCGAGGCTATGGTGGCCAAAAAACTGGGACGATGGAGGTGAGCGATTTTACATGAGATGCATGTATATCCCTGTGCCATTGATCACGACTTAAGTCACGGCGACATGTTAGCGCCGTTCAGTAACTTGACTCGATTAGGAAACCTACTGTGGACTCTGGTTCTTATTGTTGGATCCTCACCTCAGCAAGCTCATGTCTTGACAGACTTGGTTGCAACTTATGTCCAAATGGAAATGGTAGTCACTTTAATTCCGATGTGACAAATGATTCTGACAGATCACAAAGTCATTTCCGTTAGACATCACTCTCATTCCCCGCAGGAAGAAACCTTAGAAAAAATATTCCTATAAAAAAAACACTCTGACGAGGAACGAATATTCTTTCCGTTAGACACTTTTTTTGAAGAAACAGATTTCTTGAAATCATGCATAAAATACTTTGGAGGAGAGGGGGGCTGAAAGATACCCAATAAAGATAAGTAATTCAACCTTATGAAACCAAATTCAGACTGTTTAAGAATTTCAGGTTGAGCATTCTTCACAACGTGGATCGTTAAGGACATCCATAACCCTTGGTGAACAGTATTCATATGTCGTTGTAGCTGGCTGAAGTATAGTCTGTACCTGACACATGCTAACCAAAGGAATGAACATGATGCAGTATGGTTTTGTTTGCTGAACCAGGTGAACGGTCCGTTCGTCCCGATGAATTTGGTATACTTTTTTGCGTGTTTGCTTGTTTGCAGGTATGAATCTATACCAAGCTAACATCCATTAGCTAACCGCTGGGATCTGCGAGCGGTGATCTTGATTTATGAGACAAGCTCAAATAAAGCGTGAAGAAGAGACGCCTTTTCCACATAACAATAAAAACCAGACAGTTTAAATGCACAAAGGCAGCGAGTTTTAGCATCTTATTGTCTCAGTGGCTGATGTCAACCGCTGACGGACAATACAAAGAGGAGATTACAGAGAGCAGATTGGAAGCGTGCGATTGTGGGGATTTGAATGACCTCGTCCGAAAATGACAGGTCGCTATTCCGTCAACCGAACAATCACGGTAAACCCATCACCATACGTCAAATGAACTTGTCCGTACATGTTCATTAATTTGTTGGACTTGTCATTTACACATTCAGGTCATTTATCTCTCTCACATGTCATATCCAATATACAACGTGTCCCGATGCTGATAACCTCTTGTCCCACATTACAGGGGATAATGCGAACCATAAAAGAGGCTATGCTTATTTGATAAAGACCGGAAACAGGGCCTGATAACGAACGCCCGACATGGCCCGTGGTCCTAATTGTGTCAGCAACGTCAGTGTCGGTGCTACCAACACACTACCTTGTTCATTGTTTGGCATAGCTCATCGTCACAAACACTACCGAGAACACCACACAGGTTTTGTCACACACACCTATGCGACTCATCAAGAAGCATGACTACTCAAGGCTACGCGGCAACCTGAACAACAAATCCCACCTCAACATCGTTACTCGAGCTAGACAGTACACGATCTTACGGAGAAGAATTTCAATTCTAAAACATGTAAAACTTCATTCAATAAGTGAATTACACGTTAAGGACCATCAACTCAACTTTCCAGCCGTGTTTCGCAAGGTTCCGATGGTTCAGTAGATGATTCACAACAATCCACATCAGAAATAATATGGATTGTTTTACCCTCATGATTTTGATAGGTCCGGACATTTTGCCATCTAGTTTTGTTACTCGTATATTCGGTACATTACTACTTACGTGTCAGTATGTATTGTTATTGGCCTCACTCATTTTGTCGTTGGTCTAATACTTTTTTTACGTAGCAGCCAATTCTGGACAATGTGACGTGGACAACTTCGTTGTTTGTTTCTGCTGCTTTAGTTTAAGGAGATTGTAAATATTAGTATTGGTTAATTCGAAGCGTTGCCATACATCAGCCACAAAGATTGTGTACTCATGACATCGGGCCAAAAGCGAGGGGTACAAGATAGTATATTTCTATCTAAAGAATCTATGACATGTTAAGACATTAAGACTAGTCATTGTCAAACCAAAGCATCAAACATGAGGTTATATCTGCTTTGATTATTCTTACAACATAAATTTATGTTACAGTGTTGCACTGAAATTGATCGGGTTCCATATTATGAAAATGATCTGTCAGAAAGAAACATCCCTGCTGAAGTAACACAATAGCACTATCAAGGAGGCGTCTCTTGCTGATAGATTAATGTCGCTTCAAAACTGCTTAGTCCAGGATACTATACATGATGGGCCAGGTTAATGAACTCTATTCCAACCTGTCAAGTTATGACTCAAAACGTACTCGATTACACATCTAGAAAGACAAACACTTTTACAAGCAAATCAAAGTGGTCGAAATATTTGTTCACAAGGAACGATGGCAGTCCATATCTCTTGGGAAAGGTGGTGTTCTGCCGTAGCACAAGTTACCATACAATTGCATATAGTATTCATGATTATCTCAATGGGTAGAAAATGAATCCGGCTCAGAAAACGTTCAAAATAAGCGCTGAAACATGAAATTGATCCATATGAATGTGTATAATTTGGTACGGTAATGGATAAAACAGAAAGATTTGTCAAAAGAAACTCACTACGCTCATCAATGCAAACAGCAGAATGACGCAGACAACTTCTACCAGAACGATAAACGACATCAAAGTGGCGTACTGCAATGGAATTAAAAAATCCGAATAGTTGGTTATCTTGTCAAACATTTCAATCAGTGAAAATTGAAGTTTACATTGTGGTCAAAATGGTCTGGAATGACAGTATATAGATGGTTACACAATGGAGGGATATTGTGGTTCCAAATCCTATAATACTTATAATAGTCCACCTATTCTGAGTAACTATCATAAGGTTAGCGATTAACCAGAAAGTAATTTTCCTTTGTTGTAGATAAGTTCAAACTTAAGTATTGCTATTTGGGCTAAATTAAATACAGAACTGAAGCCAAACATGTGTGACGACAGCCTGTCACGACCACCGAAGTCAAAGGACACTGGCATGTAGCTGGTGTCACATTCGCTATCCCACCCGCACAACTTGAGTTCGGTTTGAACCCGAGAAAAAGCAGGGATTAGAGATGGTTCTATCATAGTTAATCAAGGCTGGATAATCAGAAGATATGTTGGAATGATATCTCTATCTCATTCGAACCTAAAGTGTCGTAAAATCGTAGCTCAAGAACAGGAATTAGCTGGCTACGAACCTGAAGCTTACAGACGCTCATTCATAGGAGCTAACGCGGAGATGAAAATGTAGTTTGTATAAAGTGACTAAGCAAAGGAATCGTATAAGACTCACACCGCAAACAAATTCAAACAAACCGGTGAATAGAGAAGGCAAGACAATCAACCTCTGAATTTCCTAAAGCATGGGAAGTGTTTTAACAAGGACCGACGGTTACATGGGCATGCTGGAGCCCGTGTGTCCCGTTGCCCTTCAATGCAGCAGTGACAACAAAATTTCGAAATGATGTGGTTTTTCAGGGGGTTTGTCAACTGTCTTATTACAAACATGCTATCTACTAGTATATTACGTTACCACGTTGGATAGTGTCGCTAACCACCGACATGAGTGATCACAAGGTTCTCAACCCATCAAGTGATACTGATTCACGTTGTTCAGCAGTATCTGGACCTGTCACTACTTGTACCGTGGGCCAACAATTGCTGTTTTTCCAGACTGTAAAGGTGCGTTCTATTTCGGTGGATCGACTTACACTTTTAGAGTCGTTTAAAATCATGGATGCACTGAGTAACTATGTCAACATACTGTCGGTGCTTTATTCCAATACCTCCGCTCAAGTTAGGGTCTACGGTGAATTGTCTGACAGTTTTGGCACCGAGGTCGGCGTACATCAAGGCTGTTCAGTTTCGCCACCTTTGCTTAAGTTTGTCACTGACGAAATAATGAAGGACTGTCTGCAGTAATCATAAGATACCGGCGTGGACCTCCTAATTGGTGGAAGGTGGATTGAACTTGACTAAGTCAATGACCGAGTGTTGGTGGTTGTCAATCTTCAAGCAGCACAGACAATGCTGGAAGCTGTTGACGCTCTACTAAATATTTCTGAATGTGCTTTGCAGCTTACCAGTGCGAATTGCTTCTGCAGAACAGCTATCATTACGGGGCAATCTGGTACTGATGAACAAGTTTTTGGTACGTAGAAGGGTGGTTTCTATTTGTTCATTGGTACTGCTTCCGCGAACCGAAAAACCTGCAATGTTTTGTTGCATGAAGTATTCGAAAAGCCTTCCCAGGGTTAATTGGAATTGACATGTCAACAAGTATCGGTGCCTTGTGACTTGTCACATTCTGATCTGAGTTCGACATCGTGATATCCATGACCGTTTTATGGACTCAAATTATAATGTTCACTGACCTGATTGTGTAACTGCCACTCCATTCTGCCTATGTAAGCGACTCGGCACTCACATGAAAATCCATAAATTATGTCAGATTTGGCATTGAGCGGAAACGGTGTTCACAGTGGTGGTGTTGGAATCCGAGTAGTGGTGAACAACAAGACCAGTTGGGTTGCACAGAACGTGCGCCCCATAGCTGCCACGAGATGGGTTTTCAACAGAGCAGTGATCTCATCACCATTGTAGTATGACCAAAAGTAAACAGTCAATTTGGGGACTGTTGAGACCATCGAGGCAACTGACTTTTACTTACCGAGTTTTTCAACAAATACTGGTGAATAATCATTTTCTTTGAGCGTGATTCTCAACAATGATTAATGTTACTCTCGGACAGATTTAGCTTGCACGATAAAACAAAGCTTCAAATAGAACGTGTTTGTATGGGAGGAGCACAAAACTGTGGAAGTTCAGGCACTACCCAGTGTGGTTCTGGTAAACGGACCGTAGTACGGAACCGGTATCAAGACGTTTCATAAAAATATCCAAAAAACGTCAAATTATCAACATGCTTGCATTCAATGGTAAAACTGATTTTTTAATTCAAGTGGTTCAATGAGCGGAGTATACTTGTTGCTATATCCCTGGTATGAGTGAATTGTAGAATATAGTCGACAGAATCTCGGTAAAAATGGGCCCAACTGATGACGACGTCTTCGTTCTGGTTAAAGTGAGTAACTAAACTATCGACTAGGATAGGGTCTAGTCGATAGGCCATGGCAACACCATCGATCTTTGTATAGCCGGTTTTCTGGACATAGAACTTGGTGTACCAGAAGGTGTTCCAACTCAGCTGTAGGTTCAAGTGACTTGACTCG
>LUCH01000301.1:0-49962 GCA_013368495.1 Paragonimus heterotremus | reverse complement strand
ATGACGTTGGAACAGCTGGCTGATGCGGCTCGACAATTACTGGCAGACAACTCCCAGACAGTCAGCAAGTTGAAGACAAGTGAACCAAGTGGAGTTAATGACCTGCGAACCGCAGTGGAAAGGTTGACTCAAGAAGTGGCGGCTGTGTAGATGAGGAGGGCGGAGAACCGTGACGTGTACGTGGTCTGTACTCGACCCAGCTCGAAGTGACACTGTGAGTATTGAGTGGCTGCTGTGAGGGAGGAGTTGGTGTCTGCATTTGACGGCCCGGGTAACCGTCTGGTCTCCATGCTGTGGTTTATCGAAGCCATGCTTCGACAGAAAACAAGTGAGTGTGTTGGACAAGTGAAGACCAAGCCTGCTGGGTCAGCAGTTCCACGTAGATTTGGATTACAATCCTCTAGAATGGATAAGGACTGCGAAGGATGCGAGAGACAAATTGGCCCGGTAGGCATTGCATCTGCAGGAATATGGTTTCAAAAATAGTCTTGTGCCTAGTTCTATCAATTGTATCGCCTATTTTCTTTCCCGACTGCAGACAGACGACGAACTCCCCAAAGTGACCTTTGGAGTCAACGGCTTAGTAGTGGGGCGGGATCCACAAGCATTAATGCGTCTACAGCATCAAGACAAGATACTCCTGAAGGTGAAGTACACTCTGGCAGAAGGCGTGGGGATCCTACCAAATGGTAACTTTGAGGAGTTTAAAACAATCTCTTCTTAATGGAGAAGAGTTGATGTAAACTGTGCGGTTGTATTAAGGTGGCAGCGTAAGGTTGGCCGCCATCATGTAGTGATCATTCCGAAAAATGTGGGTAGGAAACTAGTAGCCGGCAGCCAAGAAATGGCACACACCAGATGTACCATAACGTATGACCCGCTGCAACAAATAGCATACTGGGCGAAAATGGAAAAGGATGTGACAGCTTGCGTACGTGCCTGTCAGCAGTGTTAATTAATTGATAGCGACTGTGGGAGAACCCAACAGCTCCTACAACCAGTAGCGGTCTCCGAAATCGGTAAATTCCGATCGGCGAGTCTTGTGCACTCACTTCCAATCGGCACTGGCGGTAAGCAGTACGTTCCGGTCATGACGTAGCGTGTTATCTATTTGATCGAAGCGATTGGCAATCCAGATGAGGTCATTTACGGTAGGAGACATGATGATAAGGCATATTTTGGCGAATCACAGCGTACCAAAGGCGATTTTTATGGATCAAGCGTCGTGCTTTGAGAGTGAGTAGTTTCGAAGACGTATACAGCAACTAGGAATCAAGCGTATCTAAACGACACCATATAACAGGCAGACAAACAGGCTCACTTAACGCAACAACCGGACAATCAGGGAAGGGTTATCAGCGAAAGAAGGCGACTGAGAGTCTGTATTAGCGCTGTTGTTATTGGCCAACCGGACATCTGTCCAGATTAGCACGAAGAGATCTCCATTCCAGTTGATGTACGGTAGAATACTTGGAATTCCATTGGATCAAGGCACTGGAATGTGGTCACAATGCAGTCGTTCCACCAAAGAATCAGCCGTCAAAGGAGAGGAGCCAAATAAAGTGTGGAGGCGTCGCAGCCGCACGCTACAAAACAATCAGCAGCGCAAACGCTCCGCAAACCAAGAATGCTCGATCCAGAGGAAGGAGTGAAATATTATGATCATCTGAACACAGATACTAGCTACCCCGGCTGATGGTGTGCTGCATGGATGAACTTAGCACGGACAACTATGCTGTCTCGGGATTATTGTTCTGTATAATAGAGTGATTGTGTTCGAGGTAGCACTGAAACGCACAGCTCGCTGTGTCATTTTCATGGAAAAGCAATCGTTGTGTCATCCACGTTCATAGATCAAAACGACAAAAACGTATGACTTGGAAAGTTGCTCATTGCAGTCATACCTCACCAACGTTGTGAAACTAAACAATCGCGAATTCAAACGCTAGTTTACGTGGCCCGGTTGGCATCACTATATCGCCAGTCTGTTTATCGACACGTCCCACAAGGTGTGCACACACGTTTCCAATAATCGATTCTAGTCGCTAGAGTTTCTGTTATCAAGGCACGCAGTTTGATTCTCCTCTGCTTGATTAGTGTCTTATTACGCATTGGGAACGCTTCACACCATACATCGACGTAACATCTGAAACCTACAATTGACTGTTGTGTATGTCAGGTGGGTGGGAATCGCGGAACAATTATTTTACATCAGAAAAATATCAGTATTTCATACGCATACTGGATGATAACTAGCATGAACAATACGATTGAACTATCAGGCATTGGACATTAGATCTTGAACTTATGTTTCATCATTTGTTGGTTTTCAGATGAAATGATAATAAATCCTACCACGGAATTGGCAAACATTAAAAATGTAAGCAATGGAAATTGACGAGCACTAATGGGCATTTTTATCATCAGTTTTCGCTAACACGATGTTTGAAGTTTAACGCGTTGGACATTCGGTAAGTTCAGCGATAAGTTGTTGAGTATTTCATCTGTTATTCGATTGTTCATATACTCTATTTCAATAAGTACGTTGAAGTTCGAACACATCGTACTACTCTCTTAGATGAAATGTAACATGACAACATATGGAACCTTGATTGATGTTTCTGGTATCATGCTGAGTCACATTCAACAAGATCGACTCCTATCTAGGCACTAACTGTACGTTTTCAATCACACAACATGTTAGAGGGTAGTACGACAATGATTTCACATGAACTAGGTTGTGAACTCTGAGACGGATGCATTGTGATTACCGAATGCAAGATCACTCGTCATCTTCGTCGAGTTATCTACGGAAAATAGGTATGTATAAATGCGACTGTATTTATCGCAGAAGTAATATTATGCCTGAATAGATTTTTGCAATAACCATAGTTTGGTCACGTCAGTACTTCACACCTCCGTGTTACATTCTAAAATTCCAGAATGATCCGAATATTCTGGTATGGACACTAATGGTGGGAACGTGAACCATCGTGTCACTAATTCTGCAACATAAATATTGTAACTAAAATTCCCATCCGCGAAAAACCGTCGTCAGATCCTATCGTCAGATGTTGTGTCAAAATGTTGTACTAGTGCTGGAGCACGTGGGAATGTCTAGTTACGTTTGTTTCCAGCCTGATCACGGTGCACCACACTATGCAGTATGCGCACAAGAATGAGGAGGTGAATCCTCCCGATGACGACGGATCAGCCACGGAGCATCAAACATTAACCTACTGGGACTGTTCCTTTGGAGCCATCCCAAACGGAGAGTTTACAGTTAACTTCCATAATCCCTGAAGGAGCCTAGATATGGCCCTTATATTAGAATGCTACGGAACCTATGAGACTATTTGATATCCTGAGCCACCATCATGCCTCACAATGATGCTGTCCTGTGAAGAACACCACAGATAACATTTTGTGTATCCAATTTCGGGTGGGTATGTTGCACACAGTCGGTTATGCTCTTTTCATCTTTGGGTGACGGTGACGCTGGGATAACGGTACAGCAGTATCGATAACGAGCCAGCGTATCGTTTAGGAGGGTTTACAACAATTTGGCGACGGAAGAACTCATGATGTCAATAACGTTCGAGCAGATGCAAACTCTTCTTCAACAGCAGCAGAAACAATTCGAGCAAGCGCAGTTAAAACTAATTGAAACATTGACACAGAAACTAAGTTTCCAGCAACCGACACCGGGATCCAACCAATCCTCTAAACCCACAGCAGAATCTCTGATCAAACCACTCAGTGAGTTCAATTTTGATCCCGCAGGTGGCACCACATTCGAGTCTTGGTTAAAAAAGTATGAGGATCTTTTCAAGGTGGAACTGTCAGACGCTGACGATGCTCGGAAGGCGAGGCTGCTACTGCATAAACTTGGTACCTCATAACACGAACGGTACATCAACTTTATCTTGCCGAAGAACCCAAGGGATTTAAGCTTTGATGAAACCACCCTGACGCTGTCCCAAATCTTTGGCGACCAGTCATCTCTGTTCAACATACGCTACCAATGCCTGAAGTTTGTGAAGTCAGCAGACGATGGCTGGTTAACGTACGCTGGAACAGTCAGTCTGGAGTGTGAACGTTTCAAGCTTCGAACAATGACTGCAGATCAACTCAAATGTCTGATTTTCGCTTGTGGACTTCAGTCTTCAAATGAGGCAGATATCAGAACACGGGTTTTGGCGAAGATGGAACAAGGTCCCAAAATCACCCTACAAGATACCACTGCTAAATGCCAACGCCTAATGAATCTGAAGCATGACACTGCCAAGATTGAACAGGGCAGCCACTCAAACGTCCGCATAGTGACCTCAAATGTCCCAGTCAAAAGTGTGTCAATGTTGTAACGCGACAACCGAAGGAAACCTCCTACACCATGTTGTCAGTGCGATAGGTGACACTATGTCCGATATTGCCCAGTAAAACAGCATCGGTGCACCCAATGCTCTCGACGGGGCCACAAAGAAGACCGTTGTCGTTTCAAGAAGAGCTCAATCAGAACTCCCGCAAGCCACACAAGCCCCGCTTCTCAAGAGCACAGGTCGATCTCGCAGCAAGAAACGACAACCACCGGAAGCGCAGAAAGTATGTGTCCGTTTCCATCAACGGTAAGTTGGTCAGACTACAGCACGATACAACATCCGACATCACATTAATCTCTGACTGCACATAGCACCCAACCTGCCCGAAGCGCTACTGGTGATCGATTGCCCATCATTGGCGAAGTCCAATGCACTGAAGCTCTCAACGGATTATCAATCAGCGATACCTGCGACGTGACCTGCTATCCTGGCCTGAATCTTCTTGGATTGGATTAGATCGATAGACTGCATTTATTTGACAAACCATTAATCCAAATCTGCATCCGAACTGAAGCTCAGCAGAAGCCCACGTTGACTCCAGAAGTCCACCATCAACTCACAAACGTTCACAAGCAAAGACACTTGGACATGTTAGCACCAAAATGAAGGCAGTCTTCTCCCTTCGCTCTGGAACGAAGCCGGTATTTAGAGCCAGGCGTCCAGTACCCTACGCTGCACTGGCAACTGTTGAACAAGAACTGGAACGTCTTCAGAAAGCTGGAGTGATCGAACCGCTGAACTATTCAGCATGAGCGGTCCCTATCGTCGTGGTCAGTAAGACAAATAGAACAATACGACTCTGTGCAGACTACTCTACAGGTCTCAGTGGCGCTCTCGAGACGCATCAGTATCCTTTGCCAATACCAGAGGATCTCTTCACGAAGCTGAATGGCGGTAAATGTTTCGCAAAGCTCGACCTGGCCGAGGCTTACTTACAATTACCAATCGCTGAAGAGTCCAAAGAACTGTTAACAATTACTACCCACAAAGGACTTTATCGATTCAACCGTCTGCCGTAAAGACGTAAAGACAGCGCCAGTCACCTTCCAACAAGTGATGGATACGATGCTTACGGATATTCCCGGTGCGGCGGCCTACCTAGACGACATTATAATCATGGGTCACAACGCAGAGGATCTGGAACAGAAGCTGTACCAAACTTTTACTCGTTCGAGCGAATATAGCTTTCGACTTCGCGTCGATAAATGCAGTTTTGGAATGTCCAGCATCAATACCTTGGATTCACTGTGGGCATAGACGGCCGACGACCAGACCCAGCCAACGTAGAAGCCATACAGACGATACCGCCTCCAACGGATGTGTCAACTCTACGGTCTTCCGTAGGGTTAGTCAACCACTACAGTTCCTTCCTCCCGGAACTCCATCAAATCCGAACGCCAATGAACCAGCTGCTCATGAAGGATGTCAAGTGGGAGTGGTCAAGGGAATGTCAGCAATCTTTTGATCGCATCAAAGCCCAGCTGGCTTCACACCTTCTGCTTACGCACTACGATCCGACGCTACCACTTGTCGTGGCCTCAGATGTATCCAACTATGGAATTGGTGCTGTAATATCACATACGTTCCCAGATGGAAAGGGAAAGGCGATCGCGCATGTAGCAAGGTCGCTTATACCCCTGAGCGAAACTACAGCCAGATCGAGAAGGAGGCTCTCGTTATAACGTTAACGGTGAGAAAGTTTCACAAAATGTTGTACGGGCGACATTTCTTGTTGTTGACAGATCACAAACAGTTGCTTGAAGTATTTGGCTGAAAGAAAGGAATCCCGGTCTATAAGGCCAATCGCTTGCAAAGGTGGGCAACAATGCTTCTTGCCTACGACGTCACAATACAGTACCGTTCCACAACTAGCTTCGGTCAAGCTGACGCCTTATCCAGACTCATCGGATCACAGACACCGAACAACGAGGATACAGTAATCGCAACGGTCAATACTGAATCTGATGTACACTTCATCCTCAGCGAGACTGTCCAAGAATTTCCAGTGACAGCAGAGATGATCAAGGAGGCTACTAAACGGGACCCCATTTTGAAACAGGTAATGACGTTCATCCGCACTACTTGGCCGCACGCAGACCTCACTGGTGACTTACGGAAATACTTCCGCCGTCGAGAAGCGCTCACGATTGTGGACGGATACATAATGTTTGCTGACACGGTAGCAGTTCCGGAAGCTCTCCAATGACAGGTGCTCAAGCAATTCCACAGTGGGCACTCAGGGATCAACCGAATGAGGTCACTGGTGCGCAGTTTTGCGTACTGGCCACCAATGGATAAACCAATTGAGAAACACTGCCAAAACTGCACAACGTGTTGTCTGGCTGCGAACAACCCGGTGAAATGTGAACTGTACACATGGCCAGCAGCTCAAAGACCGTGGCAAAGGCTCCACATGGATTTTACTGGACCACTCAATGGACAAACGTATCTGGTAATCGTCGACGCCTATACCAAGTGGCCGGAGGTTCACATCCTACGACAGCCGAATACGGACAACACTATACAGAAGCTATCGGAACTCTTCAGGTGCTTGGGGCTGCCAGAGACCTTAGTCACAGAAAACAGATCTCAATTCACCTCTTCCATCTTTGAAAACTACTTTCAACGGCCAGACATCCAACACATGCGATCTCCAGTTTACCATCCACAGTCGAACGGACAGGCTAAAAGGTTTGTCGACACCTTGAAACGAGCTTTGTTAAAGGCCAGAGGTGAAAGCCCCCAAGCCGTGTTTTACAGAACGTCCTGACCAATTACCGAACAACCCCAAATCCGAACGTCCCGGATGGCAAGTCGCGGGCAGAGTGCATGTTCAGTAGAAAACGGAGGACTGTTTTTTGATGTCCTGATTCTGCATTCAAACGGGGGGGGAGGACGCAATACAGAAACGGAAAGACAATACAATCAAAAACACTGAGCTCGTGCACGTTACTTCACAATCGGTGAGCTGGCACTTGTACGAATGTTTCATGGATCGCTGAACTGGAGAAAAAGAATAATCGTCCGACGGCGAGGATCAGTCCTCTATGAAGTGAAAGTCGGTGAAGCCACATGTGTGCGGCATGCAAACCAGATTCGCCGGAATCGCGGAGGTGCACTGTACGACCATCAAGAACCAACCGCGTAACTCGACATATTGCTGGACACTTTCGACTTGAAGAAAGAATGCCCTAACGTAACCGAACATTCGACAGAACGGACGTTACAATAGCAGAACAATGAGCGCAAGTATCTGATGTGGTGGAGATAGCGGATGAACAGATACTGCAAACCGGTCAAACCCACTCAAGTCGATCCTCAGAATCAGTCCTACGACTGAACCCAACAGTCTTCATGAGGGAGGTGTTAGGGCGCCCACCCTGTTACCGTCTCAAGCCGCCTCCGTCGTGAGAAAGAAGAAAACGATTGACTTAGTCCGACTTAGCGTAACTGTTCAAGTTGGTCGGGTCTTTTTATACCGCTATGCCCATTAGCGACCCTAACTCTTTTTATCCCGGTAACTATTCTCCTTGATCTCTTGGGGATGTGTGGTCTTAACGCGCCCCATACACACTTTGTACTTGTCGCCTTTGCCGCACACGTGGTGGGGTGGAACAAAGCGGTTTCCTGTGCACACAATATTTGGCTTGTCTTGGAAACCAAATCGTGGGACAGTTGCAGCATTTTCGGGACCGAGATTTCCGTGTTAATTAGTACCGGGGCGGGAATCCGATTTGTATCAAGCGCACCACTGTATCGAGAACGAGCCAGCGTATCGTTTAGGGGGGTTCATAACAAACAGGAGAGAGCCGGCTGAAATCAACAACTTTGTCTACATACTTTACTCCATCACCTGGGATAAAATCCTGTGATATGGTCACCTCATCTATTAAGTGCTACCGCTTTGAGTCAGAATCGAGATACCTCTGGACGAACAATTTTATCACATGTGCATCATGTATTTTTGTGTGTTACTCGACAAGGCATTCTAGTTGTATCCATGTAATGGGTAATTTTTCTTTGTTGCACAAAACATTTTTCTCACTTTGTTAGTTGGTTCTCCAGAAATGGTATCGAAACTGATACTTTCAAACTGGTCAGGTGATCGTTCCGGTCAAATTTGTGCTGCTTGATAAGTAGTTGAATCAGTCAAGAAATTGTTCTTACCCTGTTTGCTCCTCATTGCGCATATGGTCACATGAAATTTTCTGCGTTATCTGTTAACAGACCCGGAATTCGAGTGTCATTATAATGGTGACCAATTCGAACAAACTATATGGACCTGAGTTTAGACGACAAGTCCCGATCACAAAACCGAGAAATGCCATTTGGGATACGATTGTAAAACATCACGACACTGCTCACGAAGTATGAGATAAAACCTGAAGATTGAACAGTTCACTTAATACGTGACTGTATGTTTATTTCAGTTTACACTTTCTTCTCATTTACAAATGTAGTTATGCAATATCGACTCGCTGAGAAAGGAATGGTCGTGATAAAGCACATTATTACGGGAACATTGGGTAATCATAACTTGTTCATTTGGACTCACCGATTAATGTCACACTGTCCGTCAACCACTGAGATGCTCGTTAACACGCGGCTCCCAATACCAGTGATCAGTGTATGTCGGACCACACTGTGGCTTTAAGCAACGTGATTCAAACAGAACATTCATTCACATGTCAACAGGCCTACCATCATGCTCATAACATCAATTGTATCATGCAATAAAACAAAGAAGCCAGAGGACAATGTTTCTTAGTAGAATGGGGCCACAACCCGAAGTTGAAACCTTAGCATAGACGAACAAGCATACCCCATAGACTCAGTAAATCTTCTACACAAATTATACAGGCGTTAACCGAAATGGAGTAAATCATATGACAAGCTGTTGTATTACACAGACTTCAGTTGACCTGACAGTGGAGTTTCGAACATCAATTCAAACAAATAACACCTCACTTCTCTCAACACTACTCTTTATCACACAAAATAATATGATATTGGGATTTAGTATGTTCATGAAGCAGGATGTGTATGGGTGTAGTGTAACAAACTGATCGTTGATAATTCTTGTGGTTTGGACAAAACTATGCAGTCTTCATCAAGTCCATATTAGTGCTCTCGCCGTGTGACGTATTTCAGTAGTTTGCACACGTCGTTGCTAACACGACCTGGAGAAGTCAAGTCCTCTCAATCATGCTGCTCTGTTTCAATACGGCACCAACTAAGACCATCATCTGGCAATTCTGACGAAAAAAGTCTTGATTTAATAAACCATTGCAGACTTTCTTGAATGCTTATCGTACGCAACGTTTCGTGTGGAAACGCATAGATGGTTTAGTGATCAACAGACTGATGAATGCGGTAACTTAGGAGACGGTGAATTGTGGAACTTCCGAGTTTTAGATGGACTCATACAAGTAACAGTAGCTTACTGATCAGATGCACAAATGCTACGCCGGATGAGCTATTGGGCTGTACGGATAAATTGATCGGGTAGAAGACAATGCAATGAGTGTGTTTCACCTGCCGGTTAGTCGCATCACAAATTTACATGAACTCAGCGCCAAATAACGTTAAATGGAACCCTCGTTTGAATTAAACGGTGGAATTGCGTGAGACATGGAGAAGAATTCAGAACATTGGTTACATTACCAAATTCACGCATAACTGATACAGAATAAGTCAATCGTTACATCATATAATAAAAGTTGGGCGGTAAATTTGGCTGACCAACGCTCATCATGGCTGATAAAGAATTAATGTAACAACTTGGATCTCTGCTGGATGTGCTCTATGAATTCAAATGGTGAGTTCAGACGGGCTGTGATGCTCTCAGCGGCCATTGCAGTACTAGTTTCACCTTTCGGTAGAAAGTTGGCTGATTTAGTAAATCGGAAAGCTTGACTAGATGCATTGCTCCGTCCGAATATTGAGCTAGTTTTTGAATCCTTACCGGATTCACAACGAATATTGAATTCGAAAGCTTTCTGATAGGCGACGTATTTTGCGACCAATGTGGCATGTTCCACAGAAGTAATCAGAAGGACAGAGTACAAAGGAATATTTGCAACTAATTCGCTCTACTCCTATCTAGATCATCTTATATATATTTCCAGGTTGGTTTATTGTAATCTTTTACGAAATAGACAATTGTGTAACCAGGACCTGTGCCATAGTGCTCAGATTTTGTTCTAAGGCATTTACCACATTGAATACCCTGGGTTAATCAATGAGGTTGATACATATCCCATCAGAAATACAGTGATTATTCACAGAGCTAAATTTAGCTCAATTATATAATGGTTTTACAATGCAACCCTCAAAGATATAATCAGATAAATGATGGGCTGATGAGATCGGATAAATCAACCTCAGATATTGGTCAGAACGCAACTAAAACACTAAGTATTGGCCTGTTTACATGATGGGGATTGACAAAGATGGTTTCGGGGAGAGGAGAGAATGTGAGTAAGCACCTGAGTGTGTGTTGCACAATCAAATTCGTGTGAATTATGCTACGTCCAAAATGTGACTCCTCACTGCCATCGTCTGGATAACTTTTACTTGGCAGATCGAACGGATCGTCTGTGATGTAGTGGCAGAACTGTTTGACTTAACCAGATGTGCTCATGTGGAATTATTGATTTGATTTGTTTTTCCATTATTATGTTGGGCTGTCTGATTCTCACTGGCATGTATAGACAACTGTCCGTTTCAGCATCCCACGAAACGGATGCAGTGAAGATGAGCGATCGTATTATACTACTGATACCGCGACCATTCAGTAGCAGGTGCAGGGCATATATTTCGACACCGTACAAGCCACAGGAAAGATGCAGGATGAATCATCAAAGTGCAGCATCACCCATAACGGTCCCTGCTACTTAATGGAACTAAGCATTGACGTCTGTGGTAGCCGAGACTGTCTGAGGCCGAATACCGCGTGCAAATGAGTGGTTTTGTGACAGATTTGGTTTACATGCCTAAGCCGGGTATTGCTTTGTCGAATAAAGAACCCTTGTGCCATCCGCGTTCTTTGATCACAACACGGGTACAATTTCGCACGTTACTACACATGATTCACGGCTCATGATATCAGCTTACTGAACGTGAAGGGAATGCCTATATCGGCGATTTTTATTAATCCTATTCACATTCTGAAAGAATTTAAGTATTGTAAATTTTTCCGACAGCTTTCTCCGGTAATTCTCATTAGGCTTCTCTAATTATGTAGGGTACGTTCGAATTATATATGAAGAATATAGTAAATGACGTGGGTCATTATAATTCTGAGAATTCGTGCGGGTCACAGTCTACTGAAGGAGGGTGGAGATGTTGGCGATTGCATTAGGGTGTCACACGTACATGCCATGGGACACCCATTCGTCGATGTCAAGTGTCTCCTGTTTGCTCGGTTTTCAGCTGGTTGTGGAATGATTGGTCAATAAATGTGGAGTGTTTGTACTAACTGTTTGCAGACATGTATACAGGGTTTGTGGAGCCTGATGACCACTGATAACAATCGTACCCTGACGACTCTGAAGTACGATTGAAGAACCTTGTAGATGACTCACAGAGCTTCATCCAGAAAGATTTGGTGATCAACGTCGATGAAGTTGTTGCCGATCGTACTGGAAATAGGCATCCTCGAACCGCCGCGAAGCCGTTTCGGAAGATTTACATGAAATCTCTCTGACAGCCTACTTGTGATCCTCCAAACGCAACCTACTTGACAACAACACGTAAGAGAGTAAATAAACAAATACGAGCAAAAATTGGGCAAAATATCTTTGAGGTGTGACACCAGGCTTGTGCAAAATATGATAAGTCCATACAGTAGGCACTATCTGTAGCCGATAATTTCACTGTTAACCTCACCCTTATATGATAGACAAACAAAAACGGTTTTTTCTCTACTGTCTGAGCGAGTTCAAGTTTCGTACCTGAATGCAAACTTTTATCCGTGAATCTCTCGGTGTATTCAGGTCTACACTGCTCTCTCCCGGAGTGGTTGTGATGTCTGGATCTCTTGCACTTTCTTCACGGGACAGTGCAACTAATTTTTTCTGTACTTCATTGTGACCAGTTTGTGAAAAGATG
This sequence comes from Paragonimus heterotremus, assembly GCA_013368495.1. NCBI lineage: Eukaryota > Metazoa > Platyhelminthes > Trematoda > Plagiorchiida > Troglotrematidae > Paragonimus > Paragonimus heterotremus. The sequence goes on along the minus strand of LUCH01000301.1, from coordinate 37,471 downwards.
TTTACTGACTCGTCTATATTCTTGTTCTATCAATTTACCTTTGAAGTGTTCTATCCGATCGACGAAGAAAAATGGCGTGATGTTCTGAGTGTGCCTTGGTAAGCTCATATAAGATAGTCTGGATATCAGCAGGCAAAAAATAACATCCTTATAGCGCTTTTAGAGATTGCATCTAGTTATACTGTGATTTAGTTCAGTGGTCTCTAGTTTGGTCATGAATATATCTGCAAGTAGTGGACCTGAAGATGAATCAATTGGTTCTCCATCTTTATGTCCGTATATAATCCATCAATAACTTGAAATCGAACGTTATTGGCGCAAAACGAAAATACTTCTTTCAACTTCTTTCCTGTGATCCCAATACTAATGTGATTGTTCTCTAAGTAAGTACAGAGATAAATGATAGTTTTTTGAAATGGTGCATTAGTGACTAGAGGGGCCACATCCGAAGGACAACATGTTTTCATTCCCGATATTCACGGAATCGATTGAGTCGGCAAATCCAGAAGTATCCTTTGGACTAAAAGAAGTGAACTGAGGTTTGATCTGTTCTAGTATACCCACAAGTCACTGAGCTAAGATATGATATGGCGAATTGTACAAGACCAGGATCGATCTCAGCGACATTCCGTCCTTATGAATTTTAGGAAGATCACACAAAAGTATTCATGAATGGAGTTAGAGTGGCCTAAAGTGCTCGGTTGTGCTCAATTCGCGTAATTCTCACAGGTTCAAGGACACGCTTTGGATTATTGTGTCGAATGCTATTGCCACCTGCCAACCCACGAATAAGACTTCAGTAGATTAATTGTAGTCTATTGGTCAGCAGAGTTTGGGTCAATAATGAAACTACTTAAGTGAAAGTGTTTTGTTTAAGTAGGGGAAAACCCGTTGATAATTCAACAGTCGTGACGGGAACACTTGCAGCTTTGCTGTTGATGCTTTTGCTTCAAGGTGGGTTGGTACCAATAATTAGCAATATTGTATCGTGTAGTTATATTGATTAACGTTGCTTTATGAACTTACAGGAATGTATGTGGCATGAATACAGTATATGATGTACAACATAGCGCCGTCATAACAAAAACTGCGAGACCAGGTGGGAGGTCCCTTAGAGTGATCATTTTGCCATATAGTACAATTTCTTAGCGTCAATCCTATATTGATGAAATATTTCGAGAGGCGATATATTTCTAATCACGTCGTTCTTTTTGTAATAACGCCACTGTACTCGATCAAATTTTATCAAATGAAAGGAAGTACGTGTAAAACTCAAATAAATGAAGATTACAGTTTCTATGCATCCCATCAATTCGTGAGACAAATGAGTATTGGTTTCGCAATTTCATAAGAAAAGGTGTAGCATGGAATTGACGCGTTTAACTTATCTCGTCAGTTGTTAGGTGAGATCAGCTTTAGTGGTTGACGAAATCAAACTTAAACGTTAACGATTCTCACCTAATCTTCTCTTTGTCAATGTAAAGTAGATATACACGACTTATTATTTTGAGCAATGTTTGCGGTTTGTTTGAACATATAAAATTACCACTTAAATAAACGACGAAACATCTATTTAGAAAACAAACAATGCCCACAATTGATGTCCTCGGTTGAAACATTCCTAGCATTTTGTTCAGTCAATATGCCTGAAAATGAAAATTACACATACTTGAGGTGTAATAAAATAACTATTTTTACGATTGGTAAAAATCATTGTGCACTCAAAAAACCTTTGAGCTTAAGCCGGATTAAAAACAAAGGGCCCAAGTAAGTCCAATTATTCAGTAACCCGAAATGTTCTTTCACGATTGTGTGCATTGAACATGTTGTTTTATATAATCACCACGGCCATTCCTTGATATTCGCAATATAAACTTTTGCCTCTGCGTTTATCTTAACTAAACAAGGTTTCTCCAAAAAAAAAATACTTCACAGTAAGTGCAGAAAAACTAATCCATCATGCATTCATAGTTCATTGTAGTTTAGTGTATTACGACAAACCATTTCGTATATTCGATTCCATCAAAAGACACCTACCTCAAAGTTTGTCCATGTTAGAACATCTAGATAGCATACAAGTAGGTGCGGATTGTGAGAAACATACTGGCTCCAGCGCATGTTTGTGATTCATTTGTGACTGATCATGTGGATTAGGTGGTTTTAACCACACATAATATTTTGTTACCGTTGTGTTAGCCAGCGTATCCGCCCATACTATTGTGGAACCCAGATCTACAGCATTGATAGTCATTTTGGAGTTTAGACGTTTTTGCTTATTGAAATAACGGGCGTCTGACAAAGTCGCACTAGTATGCGGTGTCCCGTTTATGAATGTGTCTTCCCACTATACTCCAGCATGAGTACTACAGCATGAACGAATTTCTCGTATTACGGCATTTTGTGGACAAGGTTGCTTTTCACTCCTTGCGAATCCTCTCATAACAGCTCACATGTAATCTACTCGTTATCCAGTGTGAATGCATCTTTTGCTATCCAAACCAAGTGCACCCTACAATGATATCAATCCCATCCACTTCTAGTCGATGAGGTTCCTTGATGCTAATACCCTGTCAGAGCACTGCAAGTTCAGAATACATTTTAAATACTGTAGATGTTTGGATACTGGCTGCCCCAACGAATATGGGATCCATGTTACAGTGTCGAATAAGAAAGTGTCACCTTGACCACCTGTAATTGTAGTTTCAGGCTCAGGATTATAATAGTATGCAGTGTTCAAACACTCTGTCAACTGTGGTGACAGTAGATGTGCTTGTAGCGTGTTTGTGGCCTTTCCTGAAGAGCAATCGAAATGTAGTCCCAATAGGCATCGAACTAGAGAATGCAGGAGGGTTTGGAAACAAACCGCATATTTCCAGCAGTGTTTGGAAATATGATAAGTAGTTAACTCTAGCCTAATCTGGGACCAACGGCAGCAACCAGGATGGTGAAGAAAAGAAACACGAGATGGGATGCTGCCCACTCGGCGGCATTCAAAAGCGCGCCAAGCGAAAATTGCGTAGAAACTTCCAGTGCGTTAAACAACGCTTGGAAAGGTCCGGGTTAAACAACCTTGAAGAATGGAATGATGGTTGAGTCGTTAGAAAAAGGACAAGCACTCGCTGCGTGCAATTAGTTGCACGACTGAAGAAGGTGGCACTGAGTTTATATCAGGCATCCTATTGCAGGCGTACACAGAATCATGCGTATTGAACAAACTGGCGGGAAAACACGGTTGTAGCCGAGATCCTTAGAGAAGCCTCACGATCGCTTATCACTACGAGTGCATATCCTTATCACTGTCGGGAGCTGAACTCCTATCACACTACTATAAAGCAACCGTGTTGAACATTGTGTCATTGCCCAAATACGACTGAATTATTATATACAACCCCCAGCCACATCCGCTTAAGACTAACGACAAGGATATGCACTACTGACGAACTCTAACAACATCATAACTCAGGTAAAGTGGTTCTTCTCCAGTGGAGCTTGCCAAAATGAGAGAGCTGTGACCGATTGTGAGTGGTGTTTAGTTTGTATTAATTGAATCCCATTACTACTTACCAGTAATTGCGTGGCAGTATACGTTTGCAATTTCACCTAATGAACCAATGTTAGTTATTGTTGATAGCATCCGTTCGCACGGTGCATTTCCTTGCTACGTGTTGATCGAAACTATTTGAAATGTGGACACGTGACTGATACCTACGCACTCATTCAGCATCTACCGTTGAGACCATTCGGTTGTGCTGCTTTGGCTGTTACAACTTGATCGTACTTGATGATTAATCATATCAAACAAAAATAGAACAAGCGACTACCTCTTTCATGGAACCTAGCGTGGTTGATACACTTTTGAAACCAGTTCCTAACAACTCGAAACCATGCGACCTAGTCGAAGAGTCCGTTTCCAGACGTTATGTGGGGGAGGAATTTTGGTTGTCGAATGAAGAGGATGATTGCTCCGATTTAGTGGATCGACCGGTGATGAGAAGGAAGCGGGCTGAATATCCAAGTCAGAAATTGTACAATAGATGGGACCGAAATCTAAGCAATCAGAGGAGAGAGAAGGAGAACTTGGTTGACGACAGCGCCGACTTAGACCGAGATGTTCAAGATCGTGCGTTAAAGGATTTTGATCGTACCGCGTGTTGGCTGTTACCATGTTCCCTGTTCTTTCGCCTACTGAACATCCTCTTCTGTACGTACAGATTGGAAATTGGCCTGAGAGGCAAGCTGAAGAAAGCACTCGGTGATCCTACTAAAATGTTACGTCAAAACGTTTACGGTCTACTTTTAGGCATTCTTATCGGTTTTGGAGGTTACATATTATTTATGGTTACATTCCCAAACAATCCCCATGTGTCCACACTGCTGAGCGCTTATGTGATGTTGTTTTCTGTCTACGGAATTGCATTCTCCGAAGAGTTTCGCTGTGTCGGTCTTCTAACGTTACCATATCTGGCTGCAAGTCGTGTACGCTGGCTTTTCATGTTGTACGCATCCGCCCTATCGGTTGTGGGGCCGGGTCTGAACTTTTTGCATAATTCAGGCAATTTTCGTAATGCAATCGCTTGCATTTTGGCTCAGGTTAGCACAAATATGTTGCTAATACAAAAATTAACTGCCGCACCGTTTTCGTTATTAAAGAATCAGCTGGAAAGCCTAATTGCCGGTCTGAATCAGACGTTGCTACGCATGCGATTCTCTTTGAAAAATATCAATTTCTCTTTGTTTAAGATGACCAAAGTTATGGAAAAGCAAAGTCGATGGATCGTGTCATTAGTGGAAGCATGTGGAGACCCAGTCGCCTTACGTAACCAGTGTCTTTCATTCATGAATAATATTTATTTCAATTGCAAAGCATCTCTCGGTTCATTTGAATTCATCTGTGGTCTGGTTCGACAGTTCGCAGCGGATACTTGCACAGGTGATGTGAATATGAACCATTTGTGCAATAGACAGAAAGAGTTACTAGAGGAGAAAATGAACATTGATTCACCGTCCAAGTTAAACCGGAAAATGGAAAACATTCTGGACATACTTGGTCGTTCGAATTTGACATTGCGAGGTAGCTTTGATCAGTATGAACAGTTAACTATCGAGAGTGATGATACGGTCATTTCTATACTTCAAAAACGCATGGACACATTTATCAATACGGTCGAACATGGCAAGCTGGTTTTGGCTTGGATTTTGGTCGCCTGGACACTTTTGACCATGGTCCAGCTAGTAATTCAAGCGGCAATTTTTCGAAAATCCTGGATTTTGAGTGACAGGTTTGACAATGTATACATCACACCTGCTTTTGTGCAACAGGTAAAGTTAGAAAAAACTTTGTTTCAGATGTACCTATTTTAAGAATAACTTTCCGTAGTGTCATCACCTTGCTGACCATCTCTCAATAATGAGGTTGTCAAACATCACGATAACTTGAAAGGAACATATTTTACTTCGGTCATTCATGAAACTGTCTACAATTACCTTAACATCTATCTCAAGCTCAGGATGAGTCCTGAATGTTCACACACGTATGTTAATTGTTAGTATTACGCACAAACTTCAGTGGCAGCTGCCTTCAAGCAGATTTCTTCAATAGCTACCGCCACCCTATCCTATATTACGCGAACTCGTAAAATTGACGGAAAGTACTGAAATGATCAGAACTCAAGGCTAGCTTTAACGTTGTAGGAAAAAACAAGTCAGGGAAATGTAATTACCATCTATTTGTTTCGGACTGCAAACGCTTTTACAGAAGATAGTATTTAAAGTAACTAGTTAGAAACTGGGAAAGAGTACCATTTCATAATAAGCCTACTTGGCACCTAGGTTTTGGAGGGCTTACTTACCTGATAGTGTCAAGGCAATCAGGATACTGTTGTTTGGATGTAGTCGCGGCTTTCTGATTAGTGGACTTGAAACCATAGCGCATCGTGATTTGCAAACGACCATCTTGATAATCTAAATTATTCTATCCCGGTTTTCTCTTGGTTTATTTTTTCTATTCGCATGCAAGAACATACTTTTTAGGGTACGTATCACTTACTTTAGAAACAGACTTCAATATGCCAGTTACCTAACTGGCCAGAGCGGACAGTTTCCTGCTCATAAGCTATTTTTATTCAGTTCCGCCTAAAATATTCACGTTAATAGGCTACTGTATGTGGATTCACAATGGGTACAGCGTGAACCACTTGTAGTGATGCATAAGCACATGGGTACCTTAACTTCAGTCACTGAAGCAAAATGTTCAAACCAGACTTCGTTCTCTTCTGTGCGTAAGTGTGTATGTGTACATGTTTCGTGATGAGACATTCTCAAAGTTCCAAATGTGAAACTCACGTCTGTTGCTTCTACATTAGTTTGATGACGCTCGCAGTCAGCCTCACTGTTATGGTTCACAAATGTCAAGGAGGCATCCCAGAATCTTCATGAACTTCGGTGGATTCAGTTCCATGGAGAAAAACAGTACAGTGTGTCTTCTAACTATAAGAAAAGCTGATGCTTTTATATACTTTGCTTGCATTTACAGATAACAGACCAGTTTTACACAGTTAGTTATTAATATACAGTAAGTGCGAACTATAGATTTTCTAAACGGTTGAATAAAAGCAAACAACCGTGAAAAAGTCAAAATTACTTACCTCGAACACCACGAATCAAGTTGAATTATGGTGGCTTAAGAAGGCGTCTGTTTTCGACTTTTCTCGCTTAGTTCTATGTATCGTCCGTGCATGTCTAACGGGGACTTGTGGTGTTACTGTGAACAATCATTCAAGTCAGTTAAGATGGTACTTGACGATTCCGAGACCTAATTACACCCGTTTCAGCGTAGTTCTCATATCATTAAGCCAAAGTGGTTATCAACTGAGTCCATATCCAGACTGTGCACATACTAATTTATTGAACAGAAGTTAAGTTCTGTAGGCCAGAGGCGCATCACTTTAGCATCTTACATTGATGAAGTGTCCAGAGTTCAGAATGTGTCCAGTCCACAAATAGAGGCAACTGTTGTGAAAACATAAGTATGTAAGATTAGGTGATTTCCTTTCTAGAAAAGCCGAGTTACAGTTAATAGTAAAACTGTGAACATTACAAGGTTGTGAAATGGTCACCCGCAGACGATTGCCTACTGTCCTTTTTCAAACGATGTCAGTAATGCTACATTCGCTAGGTCTATCAACACGTAGTTTCCACTGTTACTGAAGATAGCTGTCTTCGAGCTGTCTGTCCACTATTGATGTGTCGCTACTTACAGTGATCGGGAGAGACAATCAAATGTGTTTTCAGTTAATCAAAACCACGGTTTACTTCAAGAGTCTAAAAATGTTTACTCCAAAACAGTTGATATTCAGCTGTCTTCCGACGTCATTTACTATATACTATAGTAAGCCTTTCTTATTAGTCTGCTTCGCGCTTGAATCGAACAAAAGCTTCTTAGTCCGTTTCGTTTCTTTGAACCATATTCGCAAAGAAAAGAAACGTTTAGGTCACTTCACACGCCTTGCAAAATCTCGACAGTTCTCATACATCTTAGCGAAAGCCAAAATACTCTGTTCCATAAATTCAGTAAACTTTGTATCCCTGGATAGGTTTGCGGATGTTATATATATATATATATATATATATATATATATATATATATATATATGGCTAGAGAGTTTGACCTGAGTACTCTTTGTTTTCAAAATGGCAAGCAGTGGCACTCCTAAAGGTGTGTATATTTTGTAATTACTTATACCTCTAAAAAAGCTTCATTCTGCCAAATTATTCCAGGTGTGCAAAAAAGTCAGATGTTTCCATAATAATGAGACGAAGTGCAGTTCTTCACCATTTGCCGATGATACTTGGCTGTGATAATCTGTGCGGCTTAAGAAATTTAGCAACCAAAAAATAGAGAGGTCGATGTAAACTTCATACAGAAAAGTTACATAAGTTTACCAAAGTCTCCCACGTTAAGTGTTCTCAATTACAGCCCGCTTTTTTTGCTTGCAAGGTGTAGACATCTTAAGACTGAATGATCGAATGTAGAAGTAGCTATCTTTAGTAGTTGAGTTTCTTCTCCTCTTCTTCTTTTTTCTTCGCCCTTCTTGTACACGGTTTGCTTTTCTTCTTCGCGATCGTGAAGCATCTGTGATAACCACTAATGTATTGCTACGTATGATGGTGAGGTTAATGATGAGTCATCAGTGTTTAGTCTTCAACATTAGAATTCATGTTAATAGTATAATGTCGGAACTAGTCTGTGTAACAAAGACCCCGCTTACTCATATTTTTTTGTAAGTGATCCGCTGCACTATCCATACGAGTTATTCACGCATCGCACTGATTATGAGGTCAGAATGCGACTGATTGTACACGTTTCGACACTACACCCTTTGATGTAGGCCTACTATTGTCACAAAACCACTCGACTCCGCAAATTTAGCAGCTAACAACACACAAATTTTAATATGTTCATTTATCCATTGCCCGTTGTAAAAGTCATTCTTCCTCCAGTCACATCAACCAATTATAACACTGATTGGTTGCGAGACCGGGGGAACAACCTTCGGCAGTTCTTTAAGAGACCATGATTACATAAAACGATCACTTATCTGCCCGCTGTCTATGCCATGTCCGGAAGTGTATTGTACAAAGTGACACCAAAGCTGTGTTGCAGACTGTTTACCAGGGTAAGAGATTTAACTGCGTGAATGGAAATGTTCACATATGAACACCCGAAAAAAAGTGGCTAGTTAGTGTGGTGGGGTTGAAAAGGAAGCACGTGTCAGGCGTGGGATTGGATTTAGGTCAGCTTGATAAGAGCATTGCAGGCTTTGCTTGGGCTCTTAACGACAACTGTTGTCTATTTGATCTTCCATTCAAACTATCTCTATTTGATGAGTCCGACGAAAATCAAACTTGCCACGAAGCATCGGTTTGAAGATGAGCACCAACAATCATTATGAGCTTTGCATGTTTTTCCAACGGATCGCAGTGACCCGGTCCAATGTTTGTCTTTAGTCCGTCCAACACAGGGTTAATGTGGATTGTGACGTCTCATTGGTGTAAATTTCGGTTGCCAATACGCCGGCGTGTTCTGCTACCAGATAATGTCCTTCCCATTAACACGTTTGTTTTACATAGTCAGTGGAATTCTGTATGTTGCTGGCCAGTTAATAACAATATTTGAATGACTGAGTTGACAGGAGTCTGTGAAGCTGAGTCGATTGTGTTAAATTCTTTGCGTTTGAGTTTGCGAACAGTGTACAATGAATTCGGCCTCCATCAGCCAGAAGGGCGGAAACAGATAAATATGACAATGAGGCGTTTACAGTAGAAGATCATGGAAACTGGTTCTTAGAGTAAAAGGCAGCAGTTATCTATAATAACTAAAGGTGATAACGAAAGAGGTAATGAAGACTGTAAAACTGGCCAGATTTTTCATACACTAGCTCAACAGCTTTCTACAGGTCGGCGGTCGGTTGATGGTATACCAAGTCGGCTGGGCTTATATCCGCACAAAGTACTTACGCGGTTGCTCTAAGAGAATGTGATAAGCAAAAACAATTGAAGTTTGTACAGTGGTAACAAGCGGCAGTATTCTCATAACCGATGCTTGATTAATGTTCATTGATTTAAGTGTCTGATCACTTTTATTTAGATAGATGAATTACAACAAAACATTGGTAAAGCATACCGTGTAGCTCTTGAAAAGGATTGTTTACCTTTTTGAAGGAACAACGCTGCTAAAACAACCATTTAAAAGGGGTGATCACCGTTTACTGTGTACTTGAGAATTTGTCGTATCATATTCGGAAAGATATTTTAGTTTGCTCAATAGAGTATGATCTGAGAAGCTGTTGTTACATTCTGTTTTAGTTTATTTATGGAATGGTTTTGTGGGCTGTAAATCATACACTTCACCGATTTCATAAAATAACCTAACGGAGTTAAATCAGGTGACCTTGTAGACCACTTGACAAGTCTATCTTGACCGATCCACCCCCGAGAAAGTGTTGGATTCAACCACGAGAGAATAAACTTTGCATAAACAGCCAAAGTTCCATCTTTCTGAAAGTAACCTCGACTTCTTCGTCCTATATATAGGGTCTGAAGCTACTGACAAGAAAAATCCAGAAAGAAGCTTCACATAATCTGAGGCACTTATTATACCATCTAACGATAATGATCAGTGCCCGTACGATTATATTTCATCACAAATAACACGTCTGTAAGTTATGTACAAGAAAAACGGGGGACAGCAGCTGGAAAAATGTTTGCAGTTACAAAAACTTTTCATGCTTCAAGCTGAGTATTTTGTGTACTCCTCATTTGGAAAAATCACTTGAAGGAGGTAAAGTAAATTGGTGGAGCTAGGCAGAGAATGTTTGTCATTAAGCACGTTGTGGAAATGCCGATGTAGAAGTACTGTGAATATGCCTGATTTAGTCATGTGAAAATGCGTGTAGCAAACAAACTTGTTTTCAGTGTTTCATCTTCAGGCTAAATATAACACATTTTTATGGGTTCGACAGGGGTAGTACATAATTAGTGTGAGGGATGGTTAGCATCAATGTCATGTTAATCAGACTGGCGAAGTTCAATTATGTAACGTCAGTAACTTGGGTTGTAGACGTTTTTGGGCAAATCAGTACTCGTACATAACAGATCGATCCGGGCTATTTATACATGGTCACAGAAGGTTCAGTGTTTTGATTGGGCATTTTTGTGAGCATAACTAGGATGAGTGTGAGCGAACTGCGATGGCTTCTGCGATGGCTAATAAACGTTCTTTAACAAATTTCGATTGCACTCCACAGACTCGATGTAGAACTCTCAGTTAAAGGATGAGAAATTTTATAAGCTAATTTTTTTTACGTTTCTGCCACTTAGATTTGAATTAGAGTCGTTTGCTTTTGTCCAGATGGTTGTATGGCAATCATGCATCTGTAGACAAAAAGATGAAACTGTTGGTTTTGTTTTTGATAACACTATTGATAACTTTCTGTATCTATTCAAATGATCTGTTCTTCGTAACATGTAATGCTATATGTATGTCCAGTATGTAATTTTCTAGGTTACAAGGTATGCACACATGAGCACATTTTCAAAAATCGTGAGTAAACGTGTCGTTTAGTGAATAACAAGACAGCTATAAAGAAAAATATCGCAATAGCATCATAGGTTATGATTTTGTGCATTTTCTAATACCATATGCAACCACCCATAAATCTTATTAGTTGAGGGTCAACCAGAACTGCAGTTTGTTCTTACATCAGAAAGCAAACTGTAAGAATTTTATTTTTGAAATTCTATGTTGTATCTCTGTACGGCTTATTTGTAAGTATATCATTACTGCAGAAGCCCACTTGGATCACATAAATAAGGTTATACCAAATAGCTTTGATATCATTTTGCTCAAACATTAATCACTTTTAGCTCACAGTTTGAGTTGCAAACTAGCTGATACTATTGTTTCTGCAAAACCAAGGCTATTTGGTTATTTTGCTAGTTCAGTGAGAAGCAAACAACCGTCAACTTCCAGCATAGTCAGCACGTTTTCAGTCTGTCAGACTTATCGTTTCTTCGTTTATTTATCTAGTTTATTCTTACATCAAAATTTCACTTTAGGAAAAGCGTGCGATCTCTCAAGGTCTTGTTCCTACTGTGCCCCTGATACGTAAAGAGAAAAAAACGTATAAGAAATTCAGCAGTTTCACTTGGACCATATCAGAAAAAAAGAAAGCTTTTCGCTCCTTCATTGTCTTGTTCATGTGGATGTCGACTCTACTGGTTGTGCTGTTTGCTGATTATGCAATGTACCAAGTTCTGCTCACTGTCACTCCTGTGTTCTCTACCGATTTCTCCACTTACGGTGCTAAAGCAGCAATGGGTCGGGATTACGATGCGTACGGTGCTACTAGTACTCAACCTGTAGTGACCGGAACATCGTCCTATGCGAATATCATCAGAGCTCTATTGGGAATGCTGAATCCGATCAAAGACCTAGCGCTGAATGTGGACGCCACAGCGTGTCGACCAACTGCAACGCCGCCAAACCGGAAAACAACTATAGCCATATTTGTCACCCTCATATTCACAGTATTCTCTATATTCTTTGAAGTAAGTAACAGATTTTTATGGCAGAATGTGATACAACAGAGAAGTGATTGCTGCATTCGTAGTTAGACACCGAATAAGACACACTTCAGATGCAAATTTAACTACCCTATATGAATCCTGTTTTCTTGCATATGAGGCTACTTTACTACACTCGATTCATATCAATCCTTCCGATTGCAATCGCCTGTGAGTACCGTTCATGTCAATTGGCTACCTCAATGGAAAAGAACAGATGTCTTGTCAGCTACATTGTGTTATTCTTGTCACTGAAACCTCTTTGTTAAGTTTGTCATTGACTTGAAAAACATTGATTTAAGTCCGGATAAGTACGGTAATTCGGACATGGAACATAACTGAGTTGGTATGGTCACTTTAGTCTATTCGATCTTGTATAATTTAATCGACAATCCAGTGTAGGATAAAAGATGAAATGAGTACATTAACCACACGTTACACCTATTAAAGAACAATATAAATATCATAAAATGAAGCTTTTACATTCACATTTTAAGTTTTCTTCATATGACCGGAAATTATGAGCTCACGTTTGCATTAGGAACTATTACGCACATTTCCACTGGCGTTCATCATTTCGCATAGTTCAATGTAAAACGAAAATTCTCCATGCGGTACGAGGAATTGTTCTGTGTCATGGAAACAACCAGCATTAAAAAAATTGTTTAGAATAATCTCATCATCGACACTCCTAACTGAGTCTCATAGAAGATCTTTATTCCGATTTACTGCTAAAACCCCTAACCCTTCGCAGTCATCATCATCCACAACTTCATAAGGCTAACGTTCCGAATCACTATAAACATATTCATTGAAAACTTCTCCAGGATGAAATTTTTGTCCTCATTATTGAGCAGACCATTCCTGACATCATAGGAAAGATCTGCAATCTGGGATTTTCTATGTGTACTCCGAGTACGATGTTATTTCGAATCTTTCATCTGCTTATCCACGCCTCATTGGATTTGAAATGCTTCTTGTCAAACGAGTTCACTAATCAGTTGATTCCTGGCTACTGCTCGTTACAGTCACAAAAATGAAGCATCTACAACATTGAAAGCTTCCTCTATCCTGTTATTTTAATTTCCCATCGCTAGCAACGGATCATATGTGGTTAGATAACTGGCTTCTTCATGAACACATATTTGGATGCTGGGTTGCTATCTAAACTACTTCGTAAGTAGTATCAATAAAACCTCTAAGGATCCGAACAGTATCAAAGGGATAGGCAAATAAATTAGAAAGCAAATGGGGATCAAACAGAATCCGTGCTTTTACAGCAGTGATTCGAATATAGTACAGAGGTCAAGTTCTTGAATGTGTCGTTGAAGTGTTAGGTATAGTCCTGTGGATGTCGACGTAGTGATCCATATGAAAGAAACTGTGTAAATCGCACAGCACAATATCTGTATCTATTCGCCGGTGCGCAAAAGACGCAGGTAAAATATGTTCACATACAAGGGCACCCTCAATGTTTCACCAGTTCAGAGGCAAATACGCTGTATTTAATTATGCGTCATAAGCTAATGTTCAAGGTTAGATCAGATGTATGTGTGTTGGTGTGTGTACGTGCGTACGTGTATGAACAACATTGATTGTAGTAAAGCTGGCAAACTGATCGGAACTGTTTGAATACAGCGTGGATGCATTCAAGTGAAGGTCACTCAAAAGTGATTGTGTATAGCCTCACATTCTGTTCACATTCCACGGCATTACAAGCCCTTGTTGCTTCACAAAGTGTTGGCTAATAAAATCAGCTGGTTAAGCATAAAAACTTTTTATGTCACTCTCTTGGCGGCTTCGATAGAAGTGCTAGAAAGTACATGGGACTTACGCGAAGGTATTGTATGGAAAGTGTGTAGGCAAAATTCAAAAGGTTTCCGTTAACATACTTAGTTGTAAGTTCTCCAGAGACATTGACAACGTTTATGTTACCTCGCCTATAATCATCAATCTGTAGTGAATAGACATTAAGTAAAATTTGTTATCTAATGCCAGTCCCATTTGCTGGTCGGAATGAGAATACGAGACGTGAATAATCTTGCTGCGGGCTGACGTGAAGTGGAGTATGCACTGAGTAATGCACTTTGTATCCGAATGAAAAATGAATCAGCACTTCTGAACGAAATGAGCTTCCGAGAACAAAACGTCCTCACATTTAAAAAGACCCACTGTATATCGTGCTCTCTTGATGCCTGGGAAAACGACTAGCATGTCATCTGAAGTTTACTCCCATTCGGACCCACGACTTGTCGAATCTTTCTGGAAAAGTACAATAGCATCACAAATGTCTTTGTTTCAAATATAGTTAGTATGGAAAACCATGCGAATTTAGTTCACCCGCTCCAGCACTTAACCGCGCAAAACTATCTTTGCAGTTTAGCTTGTTACTGTGCCATATGTCAGTGACGAAGTATGTGATCAGTATGCACACAGTTTTCACGCAAGTCCTGAAAGTGTTGTAGAACCCCACGATGATGAAATCCAAATAGTTCATTGTTCACTGACTCGACCCCATGCATATTTTTTAAAGAAACTGGTTGATACTTGCGAAACAACCAGTATAAAATCACGAACTGAACTTAACTAGCAGGAGGTGTAAACAACGATAGACTAAAACAGATGGCACAATGTTTTAACATATATAACGTAATGAATGGGTTTCTTGTGATCCAAACTGTGCTCAATAAAGGCTCATACTTTAAAACAGCCTTTTCATCGAAAGATGCGAGTAAAAGCCGCTGCTAGTGTTGTTCAGTACACTAATTAGACAACGCTACTTCCTCAAGCAATCTGTATAGTTCTGCATGTTTAGCCCTTTCGTCATACACCCACCGATTTTTGGGCAAGGCTCTGTGAACCTCAGTTTAATAACTCTGTGTGGACTTGAACGAAGTTGCATCGCAATCAAATCTTAGTAATAGTGATACTCTTTATCGTTTATGGTAAAGGGCAGTTTTCACAACTTCATTCAAGGCAGGCTGTCTGTCAAATGTTTGAGAGCAACGGCAGAAACCAGGAGAAGAAAGAAAAAGAACGCCAGGTGGGTTGCATCTCACTCAGCGACATTCAAAGGCGCACCAAGAGAAGAGTGCGCAGAACCTTCAAGTTCATCAAACAACATTCGAAAAGGTGCAGTGGAAGCGACCTTGAGGAATAGAATAATAGATGAACCGTTAGGAAAATGGTAGGCATTCTTTGCGTCCAATTGGTTGCACGAATGTAGAGTGTGGCGTACATAAAAACATGCGTACAGAACAGACAAGTGGGAAAACACGGTTACAGCCAGGATTCTCAAGGGAGCCATG
This sequence comes from Paragonimus heterotremus, assembly GCA_013368495.1. Classification (NCBI taxonomy): domain Eukaryota; kingdom Metazoa; phylum Platyhelminthes; class Trematoda; order Plagiorchiida; family Troglotrematidae; genus Paragonimus; species Paragonimus heterotremus. Next base: position 22,040 of record LUCH01000301.1, on the reverse strand, counting down.
CGATCATTGGTCAGTATAGTCGCAACGATTGTGAGCAAGTTGCATTGGGTGTGGTTACTCTCTTCATCACGTAAGGTGGATTTACCAGCGCGCCCCGAATGTTCCGGACAGTTCGGTCTGCTGATCCAAGACTGATCTATTGTTGATAACGCTTTTTTGGTCGTAGGCTCCGTATGTAAACAGACAGCGTCAGAACACCCCAGTTCTTCGTCGCCCAAATGATTGAAACATAATTCAGTCCACGTCATCCCACAGATCTTCATGGATTAATGGAATAACGGAAGTATTTCAATGGAATCCCTTATTACAACCATAAATGAACTGATGGTTTACATCAGGTGAACTCCAATGACTTGAGTGGAACGGTGGGAAAGAATTCATTGTAATTCCACTGTCACCGACGCCATCTGTAGAAGGCAGATACGGTTGAGCGTAGCAATCGGAACAAGTGTGTGGCGGGAACTGCAGACAACAGCAACCAGACAAGGCACTACAGTAACACGGATGACCGCACTGTGTTAGCAAGCCAGAGCAAGCAGGCTGCGACTCACTTGTCTAATCTGGCAGGTCACATGACCCAATCCAATTGAACGTATTCACACACCTAACACGACAACCAATGGACCGCCATAAGAGGAGATCAAAGCGTTACAGGCTCGGATTTACCAGGTATGGAGAGCCACTGAACGATTACGAAACGGCGCGGTAGCAGGTGAAGATGGATTATCACGGAAATTCTGAAGAATGACGGACTAGTTTGGGAAGTTATTCTGTTTCAGTGGGTTCATTTCATCTGGGAACAGTAAGTGGTCCCTCAAGCGTTCAAGGATGCTCTGTTCGTAAGTTCGTTCGAAGATAAGAATAGCAAGCAAAGCACCGACAGCTATCGGGGTATCAGTCTGCTGGGCCGCGCTGGAAAGGTGTTAGCAACAATCTTGATGAACCGACAGCATGCAGAAGTTTTGGAGGTCAGTGATCCCTAAAATCAATATGGTTTTTGGGTGATTCGCATTACGATTAATATGGTGTTTGGTAGGTCCATAAGGAATGCCGTGAACACAACCAGCCTTTGTATGCGCTTTTTGTGAATTTCACTGAGGCAGTGGATTCCGTGAGGTGTGAGACATTGTGGACAGTGCTTAGTAAGTTTGGATGTCCCGATAAATTAGTGTTTTTAATGAGAGTATGAAGGCGGAGCTGCAATCATGTGGATCGGTTTCTGATGATTATGACATTGTCACTGGCGTGAAGCTGGACTATGTTCTAGCCCCAACTCCATTTAGTTTATGTGACTGCAATTCTACTAACTGTTCCTCAGAACTCGGAGGGCGGTGTTCGATTTGAATACCAAACGGATGGGGCGCTTGCTGAATGTTCGAAGTATCGGTGCTTCAAGCGTGTTATGTAACTCAACAATAGACGTACTATTATTTTCAGATGATAGGGCGCTGTTTGCACAAAGCGAAGAGGAACTTAAGTGACTGTCCACGGTTTTCGCGACCGTGGCATCCAATTTTGGTCTGGGTATCAACACAAGTATGACATTTTCTCTTTTCACCTCACTCCGAAGGCAAGTGCTGGCTCCGGACTTCTTGAAAGACATGTCTGGAAGAACCAGAGCCTGAGAATGAGTAATAATGTAATACTCGGAATTAGAGACTTCGAATAGCTTTAGAAATCGCACTCGGATTGAAACCTCCCATCCAAATAATAAGGAGACGACCTCGTACTGATTACAGTAAGCAGTTCTTCTTCCTGTGACGAGAAACCGAATTAATGGATGTACAATAGCATTGAAGAAATCACAATCTGTCATTGGCTGATCGTATTGGTACATCTCAAGTCACAAACTGTAAGTTAATTGGTGCAACACAGGAAAAAGAAACGAGCGAATAACGGAAGGTCTAACATTGAGATTGTTCGTTTAATCCTGATGTAGTGTCTTTAAAGCCTCTTGTTAGATCTCCTATTGTGTCGGGGTTTGAATAAGCGGTGAATCGAGTCGCTTTTCATCACAAATAATTTGCTTGCCTATCGCTCAATTGTTCTGTCTGTGCCGTTGTACGGCGGTGAAACTTGGACATTGTATCGATAGAGTGTCTAAGACGCATCTGGGATATTCGGTGGTTAGACATGGTACCGAGAATTGAGGTACTTCTCCTAGCGGACGCGGAAGTGACGGACGCCATGTTCAGGCTCAATCAGCTTCGTTGGACAGAACACCTCCGTGAGATGGGCGACGACCAGACTTCGAAGCATGTGAAGGCAAACAGGTGAAGTCCCAGTGGTAAAAAACCGAGATAACAAGATGTTACCTAGGTAAGTCTTTCGCGTATTCATAATACACCGCTAACGAACAGATGACGGGTACCTTAAACGCAAACAAACTAGATAAGTTATGTTATTTCGCACTTATCAATCGGCACCTACCGTCCTTTGGTAAGTCACTCGCTCCCTCCCCTTTCCAGCAACTTGAATCACAGTGCCCCTTCACATTTTTCTTGTCTTTTTGGTGTGCTATATACTGAAGTCTTTTAGGTTCTCTGTCATGCAACTACACATTTGTTTTCATTCGTTCAGCATATTCAACCGAATTTTAATGCGTCCAACATTCTTGCAAAACACAACATACGTTCTGGTATTGGCTTCAACTCCATGAACATCAAAAAATTCGACCGACAGCACTCTGAGTTCCGTACTAGATTGAACGGTGGTGATAGATTCGATGGTCAGTATTCGTTAACGGCTCGGTGAGGTGTTAATAGCGACCGCAAGAAACAGAAGCTTGATACGTTGGTCCTCTAGGTAAATCCATGCAACAAAGTCAGAAGACAGACTGTGAGATGATTCAATCATTTCTGGCGTTCTCATTAACGTACATATGCACAAGAGAACAGGGTTGTTGAGATAAATCGATTGTTGGCAAATATTCCAGTCGAAAGTCATGGCACTTAGGCACTGTCCATCAGTGCACCGGATAGAGAGTGGTGTACTGTACAAGCATGTTTGATTCACGCGGGCTGAACGCACTAAGCCATCCTGTCTATTAACGAGAAGTAACGATCGTGAGATGTCGAGTGGAGGCAACAGAACAATTGCCATGTTTCATTCGAGACGGTTTAGCGACCTGAACACGACTCACAAGCAAGTGTATCCGACCCTCTATATCGTATATTCCCATAATTTCCAATGTTGGGTAAATGACGCAGTGAGCAACGCGGTTGTCTCATGAAAACGTGGACCAGAGTTCAAATCCCGACCGTGAAACAGATGTGCACTACTGATGAGCCTCAACAGCAGCGAAACCACAGTCATTTGCTTTTTCTCGCAAGGGGCTGGCTGAACAGTCTACATAACTAAGTAAGGTGTAACCTACTATGATTGGTGTTCAAGTTCTATTCACCAGTTATTGTCTCTTCATGGTTGAAGTGAAGGAACTGAAGGGACTAATATATTCACAACCTAGCCCACTGTATTGACAGTGTTCTGCCCATTATGAAAAGTATTCTCGTTTAACATTTGAAGGTGTTACTGCGTTTACAGAAGTTACTCACTGTATGGACAAAACCTTGCTAAAACACTAGTGGACATCGAGTGTCTACACAATGGGTTTTTCGTAGGTTGTTTACTGCGATTGGTTTGTACTTGTTTGATATAATAAATTTCTTTCTAGAGAGTTAGCTTTCACTGAGATATACTCTCAATGTGAGCATCACTTGATATTTGAATTTGAAACGCTGTTAACATTACGTTCAGTGCCCCTCTTGCTCTCGAATACAGGTTTACGTACTTCGTCTACGTCATTTAATCATGATTTGGTACTATCCAAACCGTGGTATACAACGTGCAGCCTGGCTGCGTACACACATTCGTAACAACCGTGGGCTCTTTCACCGTCTGATTCACAAATTCAAGGCAGTTGATGTGAAACCAGGTCGCCAAGCCCCAAATGTATCCAGACTAGGTAAAATGATGACGAGACATCCTGTCCTTCGTTCTGTCCTGGGACTGTTCGGGATCAAACGCATCATGTGCGCGTTTTGCGGTGAGGAGGGCAATCCGAAAAAGAAGGCGGTTTTCGAAGACAATTTTGCGCGTTGTGTAGAATGTGGAGGATATTTCTGTCGAATATGTCAAGTGGATTTGAATCATATTTGCATGATATGCCGCACCCCATTGTTTGCGCTCTCGGTTGAAGTGGACTTTGAACAGTTTTCTTCGGATGAAGAATTTGAGGCGCTTTGTGCTCGTTTTCTACGCAGAGCTGATCAAACAACAGTGAAAAGCAAGCCGAAACCAAAAAGGGAACATCAATCACGTTTTTCGGTGCGGAGGAAACCTTAACTTTTCTGTTTATTTGTACGGAAAACCTGTTCGCTGATCACTACTGCGACAGACGGGCTTTGGTCATCGCGTATGGCCAGACCGTGGGCACGTGCCTTGAAAAACGTAATTGTGGACTGTCAAAAACAAGTTGCTTCTGTTTGATTATGTTTCTTCTTGGTTGATAAACGATTTCTATCTTTTAGAGACTACTGAGGAACATGTGTCCCACAAATCTCACAGAATCGGACAGATCATACTGAAGTTAGTTTATTTCAAGTCGATTACCGTTCGGTTCTGGACTACACGTGGGTTTATTGGTCGAGTAAAAATCATGACACCTACAGACACCAAATAAATTTAGATCCTATCTTGTCCGGATGTAGTGTCACATTGAAAATCTCACCAAACACAATGGTATCCTGGAAGTCTTGAAGAAACTGGATATCTTTCATGGCGCTTTGGAGCGCTTACACGGTACGGATCTGTCAAACACAAGACACAGATAACACTGTTGTTGCCAAAGCCTGTGATAGTCTTACGGTTGTGCACCAGCCGAATAACCACTTGCCCAGAGTGAATGACGATTTACTGCAGCTGTGGGCGTCTCGGTGAACATCGGTCACGTTGTGTTAGTTGGATATCGGTAGTTTACTCAAACACCATTTCTTGCTCGCCTCGACAGGATACCTTCATTCGTTTTCCCTGTCTCAGAAAATTGAGCAGTTCTGTATATGGAGGCAGTTTTCTCTGCGCAATTAGTTTTAGCTCCAACAATTGGTGTTGTAGTCACTCAAGGCTAAATAATTCCTTCTGATTTAGCAGATAGTAGCTTATATATAGACTGCGCCACTAGCAGCACTTACACAGAATTTGTGACTCAGCAGTCTGCCTCCCATATTTTAGCAGTTAGTCGATTGTTTTGGTGTCGGTGCGCTGAGTTCGACAAAATTGTACGGAGTCAGACAAACGAATGAAGATCACAAGCAAGAGATAATGAGAACTGCTGACCTAGTGAATGTTCGGTATTCAACGAGGTTCATGGGAACAATATATACCGAGACAGCCATAGGGATACCAAGGTGCACTACTCACACTGTGGACTAGTTACTCAAATAATGTGGGTCCGTAGATGTGCCAAAAATGTGAGTGAGGACAACGCAACCGCGTGGAATGTGTTTGTGGAATCCGTATGGACTGAGTGTTGTAGATCTCCCTGCACATTCAATTTCAAAAATGAACAAAGCGTTCTAGCCTTTTCAATCCTTAAAGGTGGTTAACTTTCTTAACGCCAAGCCTCTTGTAGGGTATAACGTTGAGTAAATAGAGCAGTGGAACAGAACGGGCTCGATGTAGCAAACTATTCATGTCACCGTCTATCAGCCAGATACCCAAATAACAGGTTCGATCGATATACCGATTTATTGACCTAGCTCTTCCTTGTTTCCGGCGGCCGGTGTACCGGTCTGACGTTGAATGATTACATTATCATCTAGATGAACAGCTTTTAGAAAGTGGATCCAAAGTGGGTATGAGAAAACACTGTAAATTAGTCTCCGTAGTATGTGGTTCCATTTTTAATGCTCCCGGCCCGCTCTACTTGTGAGCAGGCGAAGCAGGCCTTTCGAAGGCAGTTTCGCTGTTTAGGACACAACCTTCATCGACTCCTGTAACGATAGTTTCCACCCCAAGTGACTATCCGTTCGAGTTCAGGAGAAGGTGCCAAAATGAAAATATTCCCAGAATTCTACATCATGTCTGGACTGTCATTTCCATGCGTATAGTTTTGTGTAGGTGCGGCAATGATATCGCATTTCTCTTACTTCTGTCAAGTCTTGCGAGCTACTTTTTTCTCTCCTTCCTACGTTCCCACCATGAACTGCGAGTGTGGTAGGGAATGATCTCACTTCACATCGCCTTGCAGTGATCCAATAGGTTATCTATATAGAACACCTATGCGACAACGTACAACCGAATTTTCTTCTGTGAACGTGATGGATGTAAGTTAGTTCACCAAGCACCAATCAGCTCAGCTACAAAAGGGACATTGCTCTGTGGTTGATGCCTAGAAACGATATACACGTTTGTTGAATTTTGCCTAATTCAATACCTACTTGTGTAATCACGCCAAATCACCTGATGGCGCCATTTTTGGGGCCAAAGAGGTAGCGTTAATACTGATTCTTGTCTGCACTTCATCAACCATCTTATTAGAGTTGTCTTAGGAACATTTGTAGTCGGACTTTAATCCGGGATCGCGTGAATAAACATTAACAGATAACGACGTTTCGACTGTAGTTGTTGGACGGGTTCCTTATTACTGGGATTTCTATGTCGAAATTAAGTCAGCAACTCATATCCAGGTCATGTCGTTTGATGTCGTCCTTGTGTACACGCACGGTTTTTTTAATTGGTGATTGCTCCGAGTCCAAGTACGGCATATTTTGTCGTCTGTATTTGGATCGGGTTAGGTTGAAGCAGGCGTGGCAATCTATTTATGGGATAGCTATGACTGTGCTGATGTGACTATCATGATGTTGGCGCGGTAGACAGGATTGTGTGTTGTGTTCATTCGGAGAGCAATGCTGATTTGACGTCTGAATGTCAAAATGGGTTCCGAGGTCGGGGACTGAGTTTGCGTGTAAGCGCAGATGGAGACGGTCAGAGTGAGTTACGAAAACCTTTGGAAACTGGGCAAAAAATGACGCGAAAAGTGAAAGGTTTAGACAGGGGCTACACTTTCAAGGCTTTCGCCGTGCAAGCCATAGAACTGCCTACCGTCCAGGTCCCATTAAGGTATGTGATTTTCTGATCTATTCGAGTTAATCTACTGAGTTCTGTGGATTGTGTTGTTCGTCTGAACTGATAGTTAGGTTAGTGCGGGATATGTAATAATGACCACGTAAATGGTTGGCACCACGAATAAGAGAAAAGCAGCAACGAGAACAGCAGTAAATTACATTAAATAAACCGAGATAACTCACTTTCTACGATTTTTTAAAAGCATCTGTGCTCCAAGTGTTCAGCTTTGGGCGTTCTTCATTCTGGAAGTGCATATTTGACATATGCACTGATACCTTGCCTTTATACTCTTTCATTGATAAATCATGCCGTTTGCACCAGTGAAATACCGGCTATTTCCATGTTTATTCCACTTTCCCCATTCTGTGCATTCGTTTCAGAAGGTCACCTTATTCGTTATCATTTGTTGAGAATGAGCAGTAAGGCGGTTTGTCTGGTAATTTGTTACACCTGTGATACTGGTTGGACTAAACTTAATGTTATTGTGTCTCATGGCAACCGATACAGACTAAAGTAATGTGATGCAATAATTGATATGACTTAAATGGACAAAAAGTGGTCGTCTCACAACCATTAATGAGGCTCTGTCCTGGCTACTTAGGAAATGTATTTATCATTGGACGGCCGTCTCAGATTTTTATCATTCAGCGCCATCAACCTAAATACACTTGTTAATTCGCCATACCGTATCGATACATTTACTTTTTAAACCAGGTTTCCAAGTTTAGTAACAAACTATAAGGAACTTGAGTATACTGAGTGGGCTTATTAACCCCGAGGAAAGATACTAGCTTACGTCGACGACTGTTTGCTCATAGCTTGTTAGTCGGACAGCATAGCTTCATTGTGAGTAACCATCAATGGGCTGACATAATGCCTTCAAACTACATGGTACTCCTCAGTAAAACATGACAGACGGACGCTACCGACCTTGCTCCATTTTTCCACTAAAGAAAGCCAGTTTGATCACAATTTCCTATCCGAACATAAGTAGTGTAGTGAAGATGAACGATCACACTGTACTACTCGTCAGTAGCCAGGCGGAAGCGCGTATTTGGGAAAGGAAATAATCGGGGGAAATGTAAGAAGGAACATTGGGGCACATTCCAGCAAGCAATAGTGTTTACCGTACATAAAATTAATATTGACAACCGTAATGCCCCGGGATTAGCACTGTGTGCAAATGAGTGCGGTTGCGGTAGTGTTGATATATATACGCGTGTGTTGGTTTTCTGACTCTGCGATCCTTGTGCCATCCGCGTTCTTGACTCATAGCAGTAATCTACTATACTCACTGTGGAGCCTGGAACCCCGCCTCTTTAGTTCCGGGTGCGATAATTTGGCATGAATCTGAAAAACATTTAAGTATGTGAGATATGCACGGCGCCTTCCGGACTAAATGCGTCATTGTTTCAGCGGGCGGTTGTGGGAGTACATCACACTCAACAGTTAACTCAAATGACAGGCTATCTGGCTGCTTTCAGTATAAAACGCAGTACAACGGGTCACGAAGGTGTTGAAGCATTCAGGAACTACAGCAGCTTGTGATACTCTTTAAATGTGTGCGGAAAACTTTATCTGTCCATAGGAAGTTAGTGTATCAAGTAAATTAGTTTTCGGTGATTCAGCATTAAGTGGATTGCAGTTGCTTATCAATGGTCGAACTACCGCTCAACAAGTATACTAAGTTCTGTGCTTTCGACTTAGTGAGAAGCCCTATCATGAGGTCATCGATTGGAACTAACTGTTCTATAAAGGACAGTTTCGTTGTGAGTACTACTCACAAGCAACATTCAGGAACAAAAGGACCAGTCCCAACACCAGGAAGACGACGGGCCAGAAGAGACTTTCGGAGTAGTGTGTACGCGCTATAGGTGAATAACAACGCGTTGCTACCCAATGTATGTGAGTGCACGTCAGCCGTGCAAATGAGTGCACGCGTGTTGGTCTTATGTTAAACACTAACTAGAAAGTTGCTGTATCTCTTATCAAAACGATCTCGTTAGCTGAGGGTCACTCGCAAGCGGATGAAGTTGAGTGTTCGCAGGCGAAAACTAAATCGTGCTAGATGTGTAACCAATAGAATAGTAGTCAACGCAGTTGCTTCTTGAAACCGTGGTTGGAGCTTAAGCCCATGATGTGCCAAGAACGCGCTGCCGACGTGCTCTGATAACAACAAAACTCGCATTTAGTACCTCTTCGATATGGATTAATGAAAAGTCCCTGAGAATGCGAAATACGCAGTCGGTTGTGAGTGACGCCCAGATTGTAATGATGTCCGCTCAGGTCATAGTACTCATGAATACGTCTCAAAGCTGGAAATGATAACAGTGGTGATGACTTGAAAACAGAATCATTTAAAAGTTTGAGTGCGTGAGCCATGTTAACCTAACAGAAATTACGCATAGCTCACTGACGACATTTAAGCCGAAACTTAAACAGAAGAGTATGGCACAGTTGTTGTATTGATGTCATGCTTTACACCTTCTCATTATTAATTTTGGTTTTCGCAAGTTGATCACTATGTTTCGGATAATGCTGGTAATATTTCGTACGTTTAATAGCTCTGGCTGTTGTAATTTGATGTTGGACCGAGAAATATGACTGAACGGCCATTGAACGCAAATCATCCTAGCACCCATCCTGTCATAGATATGAACACCATTTCAAGCTTAGGGTCACTCACATTTGGTCGCAGCTTTGAAACTTAGGACGATCCATCAGCCCGCCTCTTTAGAAAAATCTATCACTGGCTAGGGTTGTTTATTTAACAGGCATCCGACACACATGCAACTAATGTGATTTGTTCAAGTGTTGCTTTTACCCAATAGTGCACCGGTTGTTTAATTGTGTAGAAGTCCTCGCGAGCTTAAGCATGCAGGTCACTAAGGTGACGTGACTAGGCTGCGCGAGCGAATACCTTTTGAAGTTCAATCCGATGAGCATGAAGAGTGGACATGGACATACCCAAGGAAGTAACCCGATTGACTGAATCTGAAAATCCAACGTCGAATGTGAGAAGCAAGTTGAATATTCGGTTTCAGTACTGTCTCGGATAAAACGGACAACCGTGTTCTCCCGACTTTTGAGCGAGGAGAGGGCTGGCGTATGACTCAACAATGATCGGCCTACGGTTGGCTTTTTGTTGCTATTACCAGGGCTCGTGGTGGTCGAAGGAAACGCTTTCTGACTATCAAATAGATGGAATAGTTGCTGAACTGAGTAATCGATGATCGAATGAAGACTTTGCCTCACACATGCTCGCCTCGTTTTTCTGACTGACTACAATCGTTTCTGTCGCTCCACTCCTGTGGAATTAGAAGGTATTGAATGATAATTCGATGAATTTTGCATGGCTAATGAGGTTCATGGGAAATTTAAAGTTTAAAGGAAGATGAGAATATCTGTGTCAGAATACGTTAGATAAGTCTAAGCTGACAGTTCGCCTAGCAGTCTTAATAAGATCCAAGATTTCGACCGGTCTATGAAGTCCTAATTGTGGGGTTATCGACTGGAGTTAACAGACAATAACCGTGTCTCCTATCGAGACGATCGGGCAACCTGATCATTACTCACAAGCGAAAATGGTTCAGTTCTAGTCCAGGCCGTGGCAAGGATATACACTACTGACGAGATCTAATGAAAGTAAAACTTGAGTCTAGTGCTTCTTTTCGAAAGGGGCCGACTGGAAAGTCTACAGGTATGCAACAGCTGCGATCAATTGTGGGTGATGTTCAGCTGGAAACTGAGAATGGTTGTTCATATATGGATCAGCGCTAGAGGGTTTAAGAAGTAAGAAAATTGGCACAAATTTTTGGTTTTCACAATAATGGGATTGTGAACGTTGACATGTTAGATGGAAAGTAAATGGAAGGAAATCCCAAATTGTCTGTCAAACATATCACAAACGTACTTTAGCAGGTAACAAACAGAAGTGGATTAACAGTAAGCGACCGCTAGAGTGTACCTTCGCTCTGCAGCGATCATTCTGTCAGTCAACCTATTTGAATGTTCGGTTTGTTGATTTGAAAGTGCGCGTTAAATTTGAATGTCAAGTCTTCTACTGATAAACACCATCACGGAGAGATCTTTTGGTTTGCTCCAGATTGGACACACTGTGACACTGAATAATTGCTGCTCGCAGGCTAAACAAGTCATTTAGTGCGGTAGATTAGACGAGTTTCCTTTGGGTGGTTGTTTGGACTAGGTAACGGTGCATTTCTTAGCAGATTGTGTGAGTGACGAAAGATTCCATGTGGTCAGAAAAAAACCTTATTAGCACGTCGGCGGTATACTGGGTGATGTTCCAGCTGATGCAGCCTCTCTGGATAAGGTACTGTAACCCGCTTTGTGGGCTTTTGTTGTACTACCTTAATAAAAACAGTCTTTGATGTGATGCGGATAGCAAGCTTAGGTATTTAGCTCAAGTTGGACGGTCACCACCAAATTACGCATGACCGGGAATCAATGAATGAGCACCTCCAAAGTGTCTAAGGCGTAACCCAAACATCCAATTCAATTTCTTAAACGTTGACGCTCGGTTATGAGGCAGACTGAAGTCGTTTGAATTGGTTGCTGTTACGTCCTAGTCACGGAACTGATGTTCAGCTATCGTCTCCAGAAGACTCGTCAGTGCAACCTGATTGACAGAGATGAGGTACTTTATACTCAACCGTATTGAACGGCGGTCGGACATTCGTAGTACAACAGTGTTAATTGCTCAAATCGCTGAATGACTTCTGTTCGCTCATCACATTACCAACTATATGGTAAATTTGTAGTACTATCAATAAATACTATTGGCAAGGAGTCAAAAAGCTGTGGAATTTTTGGCAAGAACACAATGAAGAGCAGAAGTCATGATATGAGACCTTGTGTAACGCCACTAGTTCCCCTTGACATTAAAGTGGTAATCTTGGAGATAATGAGTAAGCCATAGGAGGAGGTGGATTACCATTACCATACTAACGGAACTTCACATACAATGTTACGTGATCTATCCGATCAAAGACTAGAATAATCTAGAGGGACGACAGCGTGTAAACTGGTAGCTCAGAACAATCCTGTAGTGATCACAGATTACTGATCAGCAGTTCGCAAACGTTAGTGCATCATGGTCATGCGCCCATTGACTGGAATGATACTGTGATAGGGCGTCACTATTCAAACACTCGGTTGAATACCTTAACGCGGCGATGAGGTATGTTCAAAGCCCAAAGCAAGCGGATTGTGGACAACACGGCAACTGCATGAGCTGTCGCCCAACGAAACTGGACGAACGGGTGGGGAATGGGAAACACAAAAACCTCGGCAGGAGGCGTTAGCAACAGGTAAACAAACCAGACGGAAGTGCACACGATGCGTGAGTGGAAATCACCGGTGTATTGTGGACAGGAGTTCATGTTAGTGAACGCGAGTAATTTGGACAATAAAAATTGTGCTTTACTTGACTTTTTGTTATAACACGACTCCAGTCTCTAATGCGTTTGAACTGGGACGGGTTCTTGATTGGAGAAGGCTTAGCTAATCAGTGTTTGCGCACAAGCTGCTACAGACGGACTGTCATACTGACGTCAACCAATCATAGATGGTAATTAGCTGCTGTTGAATGCGTATCTGTTTCAAACAACCGAGTTGCTAGGTCCAAGGTCCTGAAACAACACAGCAACAAACCGATCAATCCAAACGCGAGGACGTCTGTCGTCTAACAACAGTCGTGAATACTGTCGTTCCTCTATAAAAGGTGATAATTTTCCAATAAATTAAGACTGTTTAGTGCCTCTCAGGTTTGCGTTATCATTTTTCTTGGTTGGGTAGCTCAGTACACAACACAGTCAGTCAGACATGTCTTAATTATCTTACTGTTACTGGTTCGACAACTGTCAAACAGATGAGTCTTCCATGACTCAGGCATAGGGAGAACGTAGGGTGATTGACGTCTGCCTATCTAACCTTTACCTATTGCCACTTATAACAGTTCAAAACACTGAGTTCCCTTTATCCAGTTCACCAACAACGATAGAAGACATATATCGTGAGATGTTAACATTTCGTTTACTCTCTTCACTCACGAACGTAAAACACTAGAATATATAGGACATGCGGATAGCTACAACAATAAAAACAATCAACGACTGGGTTTACATGAAGCAAGAAGTGTTATCAGTTCCAGGGCAGACAAACTGCATGAGTCAACAGTTTATGCACACACAGGACCGGACGGCGAGTATTGATTAACATTGCCTCGGAGAAGGCAAGCAATTTCTGGTTCCGATTACGCAACAACACTTGGAACGAGTTGGCGGTGTCAACAACGTGACCCGTTTCCATGATGTGTTTTGCGACGGATGTGGTCGGATTTCGTCTCAGTTGCTCTGCTGCCATTGCCTGTTGAGTCCTATATATTCTAATGTTTTACGTTCGTGAGTGAAGAGAGTAAACGAAATGTTAACATCTCACGATATTTGTCTTCTATCGTTATTGGTGAACTTATAACAGTGTTTGTGACCCGAATTATAATGAAGACGTAACTGTGTTCACAGTTACCGATTTTCCATTTCTGTAGCGTCCAGGCTAGTGTTCAGCCCGAGTCAGGTTATTAGTCCAACGAGTCCATCGAGTTGCAATATTACGAATCTTTCTTTAAACCCGTGTTGATCGTGTTTGCTTAACTGCTGTTCGTCTAGTTGATCTTCAGTCAAGATGATAGAGCCATCAGAATATGTTCACGCGATAAGATTCCTGATAAACTGCCCTTCGTACAAAATGACTACCAAGAGTAAAGGGTGGACAAGACTATGCAATATCATGAAGAGAATGATAGGGTTTCTTTAGTGGGAAAGAAAGCGATGTATACTTCATTACCATTCAATAGCGATACACTTACTGAAACATTCATTAGAAGACGCTTTTCTTTTACTGTCAACAGTACTTTATTTGCTGTCAGATTATGTGTCAGTTTCAACCCTACTCCAGCTATGTATATACGGCTGAAGAACAGAATATCTGTTTCTGTGTTGACCTTTTTTATTATTAAAACAGCTGCGTGAGCTGCACGATTAGACGCTTACCTAATTGTTCCCGTAAGCACCATCCTTCCTGAATTCAGAGTGAAACCACTAAAACAATTCTCAGCTCGATTGTGACACATCTTATCGATTCGAGTCATACCGTCAATCCGGTTATCTCTTTTCGTTCGACTATCGGGTCAAGGTAGCCAGTTGAAAACTGTGAGATGCCGAATTCTGGACATGGCTGAGTAGATTGGAAGTCACATGTGTAAACTAGAAACGTGTACACAAACTGTTTTTCCAAGCAGTTACTAACGCAATGGCCGATAAAAATTCCGAGGTTCCGCGGGATATATATATATATATATATATATATATATATATATATATATATATATATATATATATATATATATATATATATATACTGGGTATCGATTTCGGACCTATGGTGCTAGTAACAGACATAACGTTGTTTGCGGCCACATTTAAAGTGATCATCCAAACTGTTCCGGGCCAATCCTGAACCAGGTACCACCAACTGTGTGGCGCAAGTAAGAAATAGCAGGAAAGCTTCAGGTGTTCAGGTGTACATCATCATCGTGTAGCTGAGATTGGTAATTGCTTACGGAAAAGATGGTACTAGTTTTGATACACTTACACCCACCCACTGCTTTACGGTACAGGCTTTTGAGCCAAAGGCTTTGGTTGAGAACTCTAATCGTTCTACTGTCTACGTCCGAGTGTCGTGGAAGTATCTCAGTCCACATACAACCATAAATACTCACAACACTAATAGTTCCATACTGCATCACCCGTCTGGTAGTATGAACGGGGTCTCCCTATCTGCTGCATACAGCAGGGTGGAAAAACGAAAACATGCTACTGTCGACTTCTCTTCCACTGTCTTATAAACTTTCGGCCTCATCCATCTGCTGATTCCCGTGTCTAGTAATTACTGTAAAGGTCCCACAATAGATATAGTTATTCATAATAACACTGTGTCGGTAAGTTCCTTCTTTTGCTACTCAGCCTCAGACCTTCCTCATTCCTTGCTTAGATCTGGAATACGAATTAATATAGCTGCTTTCAACGTCTGCACTCTGAAAAAGATAGATTAACAGGCCGCTCTCGCACGAACGTTGGACTTGTTAAATGCGGATATCTGCTGTATTTCACGGACTAAAATCGAGTACAGTTGTCATCGCATGAAAAAACGACGCCTGCACTGTCTACCCGAAGCTGGTAACACACTTCGGGGGACTCCACAGTCGTTGCTACTGGTCAGGCTGGGGTAGGCATAGCCCTCAGCACGACGACCTCAGTCGCATTGGTAGATTTGATTTAGACATAGTGCGCGTCATTGTTACACTTGGCACTCCCTCCTCTGAATCAGACCTATCCTCAGGTAGAACGAATAGATGCTATACGCGACGGGGCTCCATTCAAAGCTTCGTAGCTTAGCTGGTGAAGCGCTTGCAGCATTGAGGCATGATGTTTCTGTTGCTGATTCGAATCCATCCGAAGCCTTGACTTTTCACAATTAGGTCTCATCTAAAATCACAATCTGTCTTTGGTTGATGGTATTGACATATACAGTCACAAACCGCAAAGAAAGAAATTGGCGAATAACGGAAGGCGTGACATTGAGACTGTTCGTCCGATTTTGATGTAATATAATTCAGGTAACCTTTGGATCGGCCCCCTGTTAGGTCTTCTATTATATCGGGGTTTGAATAAGCGATGAATCGGAGATTTTGATCACAAAAGCATAAGTATCAAACTAACTTAGGAAGCGGGCTTGAGAGTTCTCACCCGAAGGTCCTTATAGATCCTGGACCCAAGTCTCACAGGTGTAGGATTGAGCTAACCGAAAACAACCGGCTTAAACTAACACAGCGAGTAGACGAAGAGTATATTGTTGACTTGCGAAGTCAACGCGAGAGTAAGCAGATACAAATACGAAGCGATAACAGAGCGGAGCGACAAGCGTGCACGCAGCGGGGTCGTACGTTCGAGTGCGTGGGGTACTTGTCGGTATTTCTACTCATTCAAACAAATGTTTAAGTACATACAAAAGTTGGAAACAAAAAGAGTACAAATGGCACTCGTAGCTCTAACATAGTTGACAATAACGAATAAGGTTGCTACACAGGCCATTCAAGACGCAGGTACTGTAGCATGGGACACGGTTGTTTGTGGGTTAAACAGACACTGGATTTAAGAGAAACCTCTGGAGATGTTAGTTGCTAGGCGCAACAATCCTCCTGGCAGTTTGTATAACAATTTTAAGAGGGATTTACGTAGTAAACTGAGGTGTAGCCTGATCATCGATCGCAAGGTTTGGCTAATGGTGAAAGTTAAAGAAACCGCTTTTGCTTCAATGAACATCGACAGACTGTTCAAACCTAATCGTGCTACTGGTCCAAAGCGATCTTCTGTCAGAGGAGCTATCAGCAAGGCCCATTGCACACTTATTCGTAATAAGTCTAGAAGATTAGAGCGCTAAGTGGAACACTTTAAGAGTCAAGTTCGCTGGCATCCTGCTTCTACTGTGTTATCGCCACAAACTTGTAACGTAGTACCTCGATCAACAGATACAGGACCAGCCACTAAAAACGATATTCGCAATTACATTTCGGTTCTCAAACGTAACAGGGCTGCTGACATAGAGGATCTCGTGCCAGCACTTTTTAAAGAACGTGGGGCTCAATTGTTTCAACTCGTGTGGACCACGGAGACCATCCCTCCATGCTAGAGCCACTTGATAATAGTTCAAAGGAGGAGTCCAGGGCTCTTGAGAAAATCATAGACGAATTGGCTTGGCCCTAGTCACCAATAGGATTCTAGCACCCATTTTGCTTCGTCGACTCACTACAGTTTGGAAGAAAAATATTGAGAACAGGAAGGGTCTTGCCGTGGGCAGGAAGGTATTGATCACATTTCTACTCTCGGTCAAATTCTGGAGAACGTCATGTTTGTCGCCGGCCAGAAATTGCCATATTTTTCGAATATCGTCGATCTACACTTTTAGAGTCACTTAAAGACAGAGGTGTGCCGACTGACGGCACCTTATTGCCATATTTAAGCTCAGATTAAGGTTTACGGTGAACTGTCTGACAGTTTCAGCAACAAGAGAAATGCATGTCAAGTCTATCTCCTTTCACAGTTCTTGTGCAACTTTGTCACAAACGGAATAAAGGAAGACTGACTCCGGCACTCACAAGATGCTGGCTTGGACCTTCTACCTGTTGGAATACTGATTAATCTTTATTATAATAATAACAACGTGTTGCTAATTGACACCTTCCAAGGAGCGCAAACAATACCAGGCGCTATTTCTCACTGTGTTAAGTACTTTGGAATGCATTTTGCAGTATCAGCGTGCAAAATGCTTTTGCAGATATGCTGTAATCACGAGGATTTAGTATTGAATAATGAAGTTATGGAGGTTATTGACCGGATTGTGTACTTGGAATGTGGCATCAGCGGCAGTGTAAGTGTAAGGGATAAAATAAAAGCGGGCATATCTAAGGCTAGGGCGGTATTCGCTAATCTAGAACACATCTGACGACAGAGAGGCAACCTTCTGAGGCTTAGGGGTTGCAAGAATAAGACGACGGTAAGAGCTGTATTAGTTTATATTAGTGAAACTTGACCTTTCAGCGCAGAAGGCGTGAACCGTCTTCAGGTATTTGACTACGGATGTTTGCATTCAATCGCTGGCGTCGGGATGTACCAAGGAAGAGGTTGAATGGTGAGTATTTGATAGTGAATGTCAAACGAGTTCGTCCTTTCAATCTCTCCAATCATACTGATTTAGATGGTTAGGCCATGTTCTAAAGATACCAACTGGTCGTTTGCCACACCAACCAGTCTGTGCTGACACTGCGGTTGACTGGCGTAAAGTGCGAAGTAGGCAGATGATGACGAGGCTTAGAGGAATGGAATCGTTCACCAAAGGGCTGACCACCTTAAGTCGGGCTCGTCTCACGGGCTGAGGATCTCGCAACTTACAGAGTCAGTGGCTGAAGATGTCAAGTGAGATGGCGGCTAATCAGGTTCATTTGCATGAACGTTGTTGTTTGGCCTAGTTGCCTGTGAAGTGAGTGTACATGATGACACAGGGCAATGAAAACTTTAGGAAAGTTGTCTTGCTGATGATGCTTTACTTTCACCTACAGCTCGGTTGGTTGTTTGCAAGATTGTAGGGACTCTATTTGTTATTGTCAACTGTGTTAGAGCTACGAGTGCCATTTGTACTCTTTTTGTTTCCAACTTTTGTATGTACTTAAACATTTGTTTGAATGAGTAGAAATACCGACAAGTCCCCCGCGCACTCGAACGTACGACCCCGCTGCGTGCACGCTTGTCGCTCCGCTCTGTTATCGCTTCGTATTTGTATCTGCTTATTCTCGCGTTGACTTCGCAGGTCAACAATATACTCTTTGTCTACTCGCTGTATTATTCTAAATCGGTTGTTTTCGGTTAGCTCAATCCTATAAATTGGTGAGCCCATGTAAGTAGTATCTTATCGTGTACATTCGATTTCGGTGTTTTCCCCCCGCCCACATTACGTTTCGAGTGCGTATAGTTTACAAGTATATATTTGTTTAAATTTTATGTCGTTCGCACCCACTCAATCACCATGGACATTAAGTATGAATGTTCGTCTTCCGTATCACTGATCACCTTAGCCATTCCTGCTTTCGGAGATCTTGATTGACAGCTGTGGTTTGTCGTGTTGGGAATAGAGCTTAACAACCGGCGTATAACAAGCGAAGCGGATAGGTTCTTGCAACTTAAACCACTCCCCCCGAGATATGTTGAACCTCGTTAGCGATGTTTTACTAAGCACAGCTACTGATCGCTATGAGTCGGCTAAGCGAACAATTTTTAAGGAAACACATCCCTCTGACAAAATGCGTCCGGAACAACTGTTCCAACGGTTACAGTTGGAGGACACGAAGCAATCGATTCTTCTTTGAGAAATGCGACAGACAGTAGGTAAATCGCAGTTACCCGAGTCTCTCTTACAAGAGTTGTGGATGCAGCGTCTGCCTGAGTATACACAAGGGCCATTATTCATGCTACCCTGACGTCCGTTACATGATTTAGCAGCCTCGGCCGACGCAGTACATGCACGTCTTCGAGGCACGACGCCGTCGCCATTAGCGGGGAAGGTAGTTACCTCCAACAGTCTCGCAGTTAATTTGTCGGTTACAAAAGATGCCAAAATAGCAGTGCTGCGCAAGGCACTTGAATGTCGTGAACGCAATCCTGTGGACCCAAACGTCGAGATAGCTCAGATGAAACGTGAGCTGGCGGATCTTCGTGCCAGCATTCAGCGTACTAGGTCACCACCGAAAATTCATCCGACGCGTGCTCGATCACCACCCGAACTGAAGTCTGGCGATCTTTGCTGATACCATGAGACTTATGGTGATAACGCTAAACGATGTCGATCACCATGTAGCCGTCGTGGTAACAAACGTTTAAACTAGCAGGCCGGCATGTTTTAGCGACGACAGCCGCAGGCCAGTTAAACAACATCCGTCTCTTCTTTCTGAGGGACTTGACCCATAAAATGCACTTCCTAATCGATACTAGAGCGGAGGTTAGTGTCATCCCGCATTCGGTAGTGGATGCACGATCATAATCTGACACTACACTCCGGGCAGCAAACGGTACGCTCATTAGAACCTTCGGCCGTCGACTGTTGAGTCTAAACTTTGGTCTTCGACGCGATTTTCGGTGGGTTTTCGTGGTAGCTGATATACCCTTCCCTATTATTGGAGTCGATTTCCTCCGACATTTCGACTTGCTGGTCGACGCACGTCGATCACGCTTGATTGATACTTCGACAAGACTCAATGTTCGGGATAAGCCGTCGCGTATGGCTGTGATCAGTCCAATGCTAGCCACTCCCCGTAGTTGGCGAGCCTTAGGGGAGACTTTTATCCGAATTCCCTCAACTGGTCCGTCCCGCCAACGAACTACCGGCCGTGACAACCGAGGTCGCACATCACATTGTCACAGGGAGGCCGCCAGTTCGAAGTCGTCCACGCCGTCTAGCCCCCGATAAGTTAAAAATTGCTCCAGTCGAATTTGAGCATATGCCTTAACATGGCGTTATCCGTCCGTCTAATAGTCCATGGGCTTCGCCGTTGCATATGGTGCCCAAAAAGACTGACAACGACTGGCGCCCACGTGGCGACCATCGAGCATGGAACAACACGATCACTCCTGATAGGTACCCAATTCCACATATTCAATACTTGACAGCAAACACCGTTCGGAATTTTCGAATTTTCACGTATGGCGTTTGGTCTGAGCAACGCTGCTCGGACTTTCCAACGTTTTATCCACGACGTGTGGCGTGGACTGGATGGTGTCTATCCGTACTTGGATGACATCTTGGTCGGTAGCTTCTCACAGGAGGAACATTGTGCACACTTACGTTCGTTATTCGCGAGTTTGTCGCATAATGAAGTGACTAAACACCTAGCTAAGTGTTCGTTTGGGATGCCCAGCGTAACATTCTTGGGTCACAGTATATCCGCGAGCGAGATCGTTCGTCTACCTAACAAAGTGCAGGCAATCGTGGACTACCCGGAGCCCACATCATCCAAGCAACTTCGCCGTTTCGATGGTTTGGTAAACTTTTATCTTCGTCTCATTCCTAATTGTGCACACTTAGTTCAACCGCTCACCGACCTGCTCAGAGGCATTGTTCGCTCATTCTCCTTCACGACGGCAGCAAAAAGACCTTCGTTAATTGAAATACAGCTTTCGCCAATATAGCGTCGTGGTCACACCATCACCCGTCCGACCCTTTGGCACTAACTGTAGATGCATCAGACGTGGCTGTAGGAGCAGTCCTGCAACAGCAACTCGGCGACGACTGGTGCCCATTAGCTCTTTACTCTAAACTTTTACAACCAACTGAGTCACGGCATAGTGCTTTTGGAAAAGAACTGTTAGCGGTATATCTCGGTATCCGCCATTTTCGACATGTCCTTGAAGGCAGGGATTTAATCGTTTTCACAGGCCATAAACCGCTAACTTACGCCTTATGCTCGACAACCGACAGGTACTCCTCTAAAGAGACCCGACACCGACATGACCGCAATCCGTCACATTTCAGATGTTGCAAACCAAGTCGCCGATGCTCTCTAACGCATCAATGCTACAACGAGCACGGCAGACAGCTCAATCGATCTGGCGGCAATCGCAGCTGCACAAGACAACGATCTGGAGATAGATCAACTTCGTCGGTTCAGTTCCCTTAAGTTAGAGAGCATTCCTATGAATTCATTAGAAGGGATGATTACTTGTGACACTTTACAAGGCACCCCTAGCCCGGTTATCCCACTAGCTTTCCGCCACCGAATTTTTGACAGGTTGCACAACTTGTCTCACCCAGATATACGTTCAACAGTCAACATGGTATCCGGGCGCTTTGTCTGGCGCAATGTCAATCGCGACGTCCGCACATGGGCCAAAGCGTGCATGCAATGCCAACGTTCTAAAATTCACCGTCACACGCGTACCCTAGTAGGGAGTTTTGCAGCCCCTGATGAGCTTTTCTCCCACGTGCATGTTGACCTAGTCAGACCTTTGCCACTCACAAATGGGTGTACATATATCTTGACATGTGTAGATAGATTTACACGTTGGCCAGAAGCTACACCCATTACGAATTGTTCATCGGAATCCGCTGCACGAGCATTCCTGGAACGTTGGGTTGTCCAGTTTGGTTGCCCCGCTGTAGTGACCACCGATCGCGGGTCACATTTTGACTTAGCCTTTACGTCACTTCTCAACACACTCGGCTGTAATCGAATTCGCACAACAACTTACCGTCCGGCAGCCAATGGATTAGGTGAACGTTTCCATAGGCAA
>LUCH01000300.1:201587-238049 GCA_013368495.1 Paragonimus heterotremus | reverse complement strand
CCATGAGTAATATGTTTCTTTAAAGCAGTTTTGTCCCGCTATGGATGTGAATAAGGTCAAAAATTCACGTGAGATGTATGCTCGAGCAATATATTGTTGGTTCTCATTAGTTCCATAACTTAATGGTTCATCTCTTCACTCTTGAACTCTTCTTGTTTTATGAACCTTTCACGCTGTGTTCCTATCATTTTTGCCTTTAGTTTGCCTACATAAACCTAATATGAATTGACTGGTTACATTCTCTTCATTTCGCCCCTTGGTCGACTTGTGTACGCATGCCATTTGAATCATTCATTCATCTGTCTATTCCCAGTTCGCATTCACCCACCCTATTCCGTCACCTATCTTGTTTCTTAGCTAAATTAGCAGAGGAAAAACAATCCAATATTCGGACACGTCACACACGCACCTAGAGCGAAGACATGAATACTAACTAGACAAACCTCATTTAATCTGTAGACATCTATTATTCTTTCTGTTCGGTTGTGATTTAGTGTGTGTAACTGATGAGAATGAACAATGTGCTTTTTGTCAGGGCACAACGCCCTGACAATGGTGAAAGAATGTTGCAGCTTTGTTGTGTCGCATTTCAACATAGTAAGAAACATTGGGTCACATGGACACCACCATGTACATCTTAGCCATGAAGGTAACTCTATCGTACAACAGTGAGTTACAGGTGACTCCACTCTGTTGAAGACTGCCAGGTCCGTTTTGTTTCTGTGAGGCACTAGGAGGATTTCAAGCTTCTTTACTAGTGCAAAAGTATTCAGCTCTGACTTAGTGTCGAGTGGATCGGTTATTTCCCCAGTTTGCAGTCTTTCCGATTTGATTGCAAGTTTTGGCCTCAACCCCAAAACTAAGGATAAAGTAAACCACACGTCCCTGCAAGCTCCCCGCTAGATAATGTAAATGCCAAAAACAGTAATAATGGCCATGTTCGTCATCATACTGAGCGTAAACAAAGTTTCAAACCATCCTGTAAATAAATGAGTCTAATTTATTTCAAAATTGAACACTGCTCACACTTGCTCGCAGTCTTCGCACTCAGATAAGCCTATCGCCTAGCCCACTTCAAAAGGAAGCACTAGACTCGAGTTTCGCTCTTATTATAGCTCATCAGCAATGCATATCCTTGTCCGGATCGGAGTTCACACTGTGACCCTCGTGCTTGTGAAACTAGGCATGACCAAATAATCAAATTCAAACGCTCAACCACAAGCTTATATGACTAGTGTTCAGCTTGCCCGATCATTTCGAGAGGAGAATGAACAAAATCACTCTAGTCTATCCAATCGATAACCCCGTGATCAGGACTTCTCAGTTAGTTCAAAGTTACTGCCTTCATTGAACCAACAGAACATGATTTGAATTAGTAGTGAAGGTTCGGGGATTTAGGTTATTTCAAAATCTGATTTAAATAAACCCATAGTAGTAAGACGTGATAGATGGTAGATTTGGAAGCAACTTATAATTGCCAAGGTCGGCAAGTGGTCCGATTTGAACTACTGACTTAACCTATCGGAGCATATTACGTGACACCTGGATCAGGTTCAATATTTGGCCTGAAATAACTACAATCGAGTCAGTTCATTTACAGTTAAACTCAGTGAATGCAACTTGGCGACACATTTAACATTCGCTGGGAGTCTAATATAATCTACCAAAATTTTCCATCATGACGTTGGTGTTGTCTGAAAGACCAACGTTTCATCATCGTCTGAAAGATATATTGTGCATCTGAACGAATGAGGAAGCACAGTAGTACCGGATTTAATTTTGCATGTAATAAAACTGCAACCATAGTGTGTTTCCTCCGTGTCTGTGTGTGTATTGTTCACATACCCCAACGTGATTCCGAGTAGGTCTACCAATTCTATGGGAAAAGATTATCGAATATTTCATCAGTGCCTTAAAATTTATATGTAATAAGCAAAAGTATTGCAAAACTCAAAAATTGCTACACAATATGCTCAAATGGCTAATTTAAATGCTTTATTCTTTAGTGTATACGTGTTGTCCCTCATTGTACTTTTGTGATTCTCGGTTGAGCATTACTTTGCTTTCATTCTTTTCCGGGTCAGTGAAACCTTTCTTGTTGACCTAATTCGGGAAAACAGCTGTAGGCTACCCCTTTCAGTCCAGTTCCCTTGGTACATTGACATTAGAATAAATTGGATGAGTTCATTGAATATCCGGTCATTCACTGGAAGGTTAGCGCACGTATTTTCACATTGTATTCAAGCTCCAATGAAATAGATTTACAGTGGAAAATATAATTTGGAGTCTATGGTGTTCTGTGTTGATCTACATGCAAATGTAAGTTGTCAGTCTTATGTTAACCAGATTCGCATAATCGTCTATCAGAAGGCCAAGATGGATCTTATTTGAAACATGGGAATTGCCCTGGTGTATGTTTTAGAAATTGACAGTGTAGATCAATGTGGAATTTAGCCTTGTTGATTAGTTTCGTCTCGTTGCAAACTATTAACTGGTGATTCCATACAGCCGTCAGTTCGTGATCGTACACTACTCAGTTGAAAGTTATGAAAAATTGAACAAAATTTTGAAAGCTGTTTAGTCTGAGGCCAGCTATGCATTCTCCACTTCTTACTTCCGGCTGTAATTGCCTTGGTAACATGATGACGAGAAAATTACTGAATTCCGACTAGTCACATTTTACTATGAGCCTAAGATGCAATATTAAAGAGGGTTCTGGATGGAAATTTAACCATCTGAAAACACCTACATTTATCGGTTTCCGGATTGTACCGACCAGTTCCACTTAATGGTTAGCTGTTACTTGCTCCTGGTTGTTTTTCCTCGTCTGTCTGATTAGTGTCAATCAGTGAGGGTTTCTTGGGGGTGAAATATTCGAAACTTCTATCTTAATCGGTCCCCCTACAATCAGTTGCTGTTTTAAACCAAACCATTTTGTCATCTAACTATCAGTTCATATAATACTTTTGAAGATTTATTGTTAGAATTTGATTTAGTTTGCGAGATTTCGCAAACTGGTTTTCATAACATTTATTTCGCTATGTTTAGGTCACAACAACTCGATCATTACATTGCATGCTACTAGTCGGTAGACTGCTGGGTCTTCGCAGTTGTGTGGCAGTTAATCATCAGTGCGAATCACTGATGCATTGCTATCTATGATGATGATGATGCAGGTTCAGTACCGTTTAACCAAGAACACTCCTGTTTAAGTATGGGCAGCCCGACAGTACTTAACCCACACGTCACTTTGCAAGTCACATGGCTGCGAACAACTTGTTTCACAGGGGCTAGAACCATTATCGTAGCACCGTTTCTTTCAAAATACATCTTTGTGAATTGTTGGGATATCTAGATATGCACAGAGAAAGCTGTGTCTCAAATGACGGTTGTATGGAAACTGAAATTGCAGCTTGTATTTCTATGACTAAAACCGTGTTCTACAACGTGACGTTTCTGTCGTGAAAAAGACTTCCCGCGTAAGCTTAAGGGCTTACTGTGTATGACCGCAGTTATCTCAGTTTCACTTTGCTGTACGTACGTTAGAAGCTGGGAGTACATACATCTCCCTGATGTGCTTGCCCATCGATTTTCAAGTTTAGGATCATTCATTGGATGACACTAGCGGATAAATAATCCAGAGCTTAGAAGACGAGATTTAAGTCGTAATAATCAATCAAGTTTACTGATCGACCATGCGCAGGTACATATACACATGTCCAGTTCTGAGCACCACATTTTAATCATGGCAGTGGTTTATTGATTGGCCGATTACTAGGTAAGAAGGTATGAGGCAGAACCTTAAAAATACACTGTTTTTAAGTGTGGGGTAGGTTGTTGGAAATGTCAGCCGTAGTTTGTGACTTCGTGCTCTGTTTACCAGGCCCTCATTAGCCTAAAGTACCAAATCGATACTAATCGGTACTAAATCGATGCATTAACGAAAACGAAAGGCGTCACTATACACTAGAACAGTAAGCCGCATCTTTATTTCAGGCTGGAGTCCACGTGCGCATCGTCCGGGGGGTGGGTGGGGGTAGAAACAGAAGCTATGGGTTCGCTGTTGTTTGAGTGAATTGTTTGTGAAGCAAGTGCAATTAACGGAACAAGCCAGTGAAACCAGCATCGAGGCTGACTTGTAGGTGTCTTTCTAACGTTGACTGCTTGAGTTTGACCACGAGGATTTTAAATTTAATTTCTAAGACTTCTAGTTCTTTTATCTTGAGAACAAAACATGTGTACTGATCAGCATTGCATGACAGCCATGTTTCAGTATCAGCTGATGGGGAACCGTTAGCAGGGACTAAGATGATGAATCTTCATGGATTCCTGAGAATAGCCGTGATAGTTTTTTCATCAAGTTGAACTTAGGTATTCGTTCATTCCCACAACCTTATCACTTTTTTAAACTTACCATGAAAGCCAGGTATGGAATTAAGAGTCCATTGGTAATCCTCCGGAAAATGGATGTGTATTTTTTTTTACTCTGCTGGGTGGATAGCATTTAATTGTGTGACTATGGTGTCCAAGATGTACAGTGTTAAAGTTCACATCATTATGTTACTTTTTATTCAATTACATAGCTCTACAGCCAAAGTCAGTGCTGTTTTCAATAGTACAGATCAATTTTCATGTAAGGGTTACTATGGGTTTGTGCTATAATAGTATTTGATATGCTGAGGCACACCAAAATTTTCTAATATCAAATGGTTTATTCAGCGCCGTAGGTATACTTTTTGCATGAAGATTGCCGGTTATGTAAGCAGTATTTAGTGATCACATTTTCTTACGGTTGCCTCATTACTGTGCAATTTTGTAACAAGTTATTGATTTGTCAGCTTGCAGAAGATAATGGTGCTTACAATCACGCGATATTGAAGGTCACGTGCAGGCAAACCTTTCGGCGTTGTCAGAATTTGTGTCTAACGTTTTACTGCTTGTGTGGTGACTTCTATAATGGTCTGCTGAGAGGTTAGTATTTTACACGAAGGGCGTAAAACGAGCAAGCAACAACAATCTGTTCATATATTGGAAATTTTCGGATAATTACTGCCTGTCTCACAAAATAGGACGTACTGCTTGTTAGTTTGCTTTCATTCCATTAGGCCACATTACTAATGTCACTCCTTTAACACCAGTCTCTAAACAACTGATGTAAAGCCCATTAAACGATTTATGCGCTACCTCTTTAATCACTTGTCTTGTTGTAAGCTTTGTCTCCACGGCAGACTTACCCATAAAACATAATCAGACTTACCTTATATTGGAGTCACTGGGCAAATCTTTCGAGCAAGACAGGAATGGACGTGGTGGGAATGTTTCTTTTATGAAAGTTGGCTCATCAAAACCCATTCATCACTTCTATTACCCTCTGACCTTCTGTGTTACATCTTGCCTACTGCGTGTATCCGGTGGACTGCACTGATAGGGCATTTGGCTGCTAAACAGACAACAGTAGGACTGTCAGATTTAAGTTGCGTTTCATGCAGAATTTCAAGCCCCTTATCCCAAGTTCCTAGAACCGTTCATGTTTCGTTTCCTTGAAGACAGTACAATTCAGCCAGAGAATCTTGCTGGTTCCCATCGAATCAATCCTATCCCCAATATGAACGAACAGAATTTTCCCGAAGTTATCGTTCAGACCAACTGGCCATTCGTTTTTATCTGATCATTGTTGTAGGAGTTCAAAATTTCATTTTTTAATACAATATAGTGTCTGCATACATCCTCATGTAAAACAATTTGCTCCTGCAACATACTCTGGAGTCCGGAATCGAGTTATTCTTGTCTCTCAGGAAAGTGCACCTAAAGTCCTAGAATAATCATCCATCTAGATTCACTAATGTACCATGCCTTTAATTGAGGGTTGTTTTGCACGGTCTCCGCTGACAATTAAACCCATCGCGATCAATCATGAACGGGGTTTACTAGGGATTTTACTAAGTTTCAAGGTAAAGCAAAAGAATCCAAACGGCTGGTGGTTTATGCTCCTCAAAGCTAGGTACCTTGATCACACTGTTAACTCAAACAGAATGAGGTTTATTTGTCATATCTATATAGGCCTCGTCGTACGAAATTCAGTTGATATATGGAAGTGCTTTCTACGTTGTTCGCATGGGGCTCCTATTGACCGACAAATATTCTGGCGTCAATGTGCATGTTGAAGTTATAGTTGCATAAATTGGCCGTCTTACTCTGAAATAAAAGCAGGACAGTGATATTTGGCTATTGAAATTACGTATATCGTACAAACGTTTAATTTGGTACTTTAAAAGGAAGGACTACAATATGGCTAATAGAGACCACCCCGTGTAATTCATCTGTAAATGCGAATTGGTCATATTGCTTTTCAGTTGAACGATGTCACACATTTTTAGTTAATCGCCTCACTTCAGAACCTGCCGTTTCTATTTACTCAGTTTTGTTAATTACTCTAAACCCATCTGCAATCAGATGTACTGTAGTAATTTGTAACTTTGACGATATGGTCAGCAAGCAATCGTGACAATCAAAATGTCCAAGTCACAACCGTGATCCAAACTAGCACTTGACAGGAATCATACTGGTTATGAAACCAGTTGTGAAGAGGTTTATTCGAGAGGAGCGGACTTAAATTTCTCTTTTTTAATTGAGTTTATGAGCAAACATCAGTTGTCTCCCTGACTTCGAACATAACAATGGTAATCGACAACTGAACCACAATTTACAAGGTTTCTGAGTATAGACCGTCGGAATTACTTAGCCGAGCGGTCTAAACACAAAGAAAGGAGGTTCTAAGGAATCGAGTCCGCATATTGCTTTCGTGTGTTGTGTTTCTGCATTGACTGCACTTCACATGCCAGTGTGGCTGTAGAAAAGCTCTTGTCTCTTATGGTAGAATGACGTGATGTGTGGCTAGGGTTTAATAACAGTTTTTCCAATCTTCTGGAAGCTACCTTAGAATCGTATGTCAGCTGCACAAATCTCAATCATATAATATTAGTGAACTGCATAATACGACAGCTTCTAAACAACAAAGAAAACCAAGCATAAAGAGAACGGGCAGAATGCAATCCCGGTCACGGTAATATCGGCCATATTTTCCTTTCGCTACGGACGTTCAAACAGTAACTACTTGTGTTGGTCAACTTCAACTGCTTTCTTCGATTCGGTTATCCAACGTACTATCTGAGACTGCTTTCATCGTTCAGGTGTCCCAATGAAATGTGTTCTTTCATCTTCATCTCAAGTGTGAGACATCATTGGTGATTTCCCTAATTTGAATGACATTTCCAGATGTAGCCGGTCTGTTTTTTGTTCAGTGGCTTCATAAATAATGTTTTAAGAGGAACATTCAGGGAACCCGAGAAACTTATAGTAGGGCTTCTGCCTTGTTGTAAACTGATCAGTGTAAAACACGCGGATAATAATTCAGCCCACGCTTTGAATCTTTTGATAGATATCGTCGGTTTCTATCGTGTATTTAATAGATTCAAAGTGTAAAATGCTCATAATAGATTCGGTTGCTGTCTGCCCCATGATTCTCATTGCAGACAACTAATTTTAGGTTTCTTTTCTTTTCCACCTATCATTAGAGATTGAAACGGTGTTGTCGAGGTAGCCATGTACAGCCTTCGTCAAGTTTTGCTATTACGGTTTACCAAAATGTTTCAATTGTTAATTAAAATGACAAGTTTATAACGCTTGAGTACTCTTTTGGTTTGATCTACTGGTTGGAATCGTGGTCAGGTTTGTGACAGATATGTATAAATACCTGGTTAGCTAACTTTCATCATCTGCGTCATATAGCTTCTATTAACTGAGCTGAATGTGATGGCGATGTGACAATCCGTCAAACCTTCAAATTCAAAACCGTTAACCGAAATCATCAAGGTGTAATATATGTTGATTCAAGCACGTTCCCTCATACCGACGCTGCGTATGTCACACCGTGACCCATAGTAGTTAGAAAAATCTACAAGGCGATCAGGCAATGAATTTGTCATAATTTATAAAAACTTTGCTTATTCTGCTGAGTAAGGTGAGCAAATGCTGCCTGTAGGGTTGGAGAATGTGCGGTCAACCACATATTCTTGTTGCATAATCAGTGGCAATTCTGCTTCCGCGAGATTGCCAGCTGTCTTCCATGAAATGTTATTGTTTGTTTTTTCATTTATTTATTAATGTGCATATCCAGGCATATTTTCAATCTGTTATTTCGTCGATTAATATTAGAATTAACGGCAGCTGGAGGCCTGGTATCTTCCGTACGGCGCAGTGTTCCAGCTGCGTGTGTGCTGTTTGTGGGATTGTAGAATACAGAATATTTCACCTCGAACGATGTATAGTTTCGTATTTTGATAAGATAGGCTGTCATACGACTGTCGGGGAATACACCCCCCTTCACTTCATCAAGAGTAACGCGGTATTATTTTAGTCGTCCGATTGAAGTTTTTTGTGTGGAGTGATTTATCGCTGACCTCTTGTCACGACAACGAGAATATACCTTCCAGCTTGTCTCTCAAACGCGTGCTACTAGATGGGCAAAATTATAAATGTCCTCATATCTTCTTTCCTTGTGCACATTATACCAAGCTATCGATTCCTCGGTTGTATTGAAATCATTGACGAAGTCAAGTCGTATTAGTCATACGCTTTGGGCAACATGCAAAGTAATTTTTCAGTTTTCCATACGCCCACATCTTGAGTATGTGATGGGCAGCTGAATAGGTGTGCTTGATTATAAAATAATAGTAACAACAATAATCGTTAACGTTTTGGAAAAGTTAGTGAACCGTCATGTTCAGTATCAATAGTTGAAAACACCTATTGAGTCCATTTCAAGAATGAAACGGCTGAGCTGAACTAAATAAGGAATGGGAGAAGAAGAGCGAAGTCAGGTACGTCATACTAAATGGCTATACGGAGATCTAGGGAATAATAGGTAAATACGTTTACAAAGATCTGTGTAAATTCGGTGGGTCATATTAGATACCATTTTTGTACATTTTGGGGATTGTGAAGGTGATGGCGTAATCGGGAAGGTTATCTTGTTCACTGTTTTGTTACTTCGAATCTGACAATAGAAATGTTCTTGAACGTTGAAGAATAAACACTTATCAATGAAGTGCTATCAAGTAACCGGGAGTCTGCCATCACAGGTGATACAAACGAAGGAAGATAGAGGGAGTAAATGAGGATCGGTAACTTGCCATTCATTCCTAAATAAAATCTGTGAGTTTTGTTCTCTTTGGGTTGCTCTTACTACTAGTAATCACTTGCAGATTTGGACATGCGTGTCGCCTGCTTGACACATACTTTGGTTTCGATCATGAACGAACTAATTTGGACTTAGATTTTCCAGTAGATATATAGCATATGAATAATGTACTAACATGTCTTTTGGTGTTTGATGTGCATTTATTTCGTACTGATGCCATTTAGACCTCAGTCTGATAAGGCTCTACAGATAGAGTCGACGACCCCAACTGGATATCATTTGAAGCGGTGATTCTCCGAAATAAATGGGAACAAGACGAATGGCATTACGTAATATATCTTGTGCACAGACGTTTTGTTTGCATCATATCTCTTACTGCAACGAAACTACCGCAAAGAATACAGGCGTGACAAGGTAGATCAGAATGATCAAGACTCAGGAACAAGGTTTTGGATGATGCAACATGAAACAGATAAGCATAATCATGCTGAGTGGTCAAGTGGTAGTCGACATTTGAGTGAGGGATGGAGAAAATGTTAATAAGTACTTTTAAACTTGATTGAAAATTATTTCTTTTATAGAGGTACATTATTGAAAAATGATAACATTGAAGAACCGCAGAGTTATACGGGAAGAGGAGAAAATTACCGAGGAGAAGCAATGAAGACTATTGGATTCTGGACGAATAATACCTAGTTTATTCTGCCAATGATAGCAACCTCAGCAGACTGTAAACCTTACTTCGTTCTCAAGTGGTATATCTTAAGAAATGCGTTAGTACTGTGGATTTTATGGCGTATTTTCTGCAAATAATTTGCAACCTCATTCAGAGCGATGCCGGTTCTGTAGGTACACAGCTATTTGGGAGTGTGTTCTTTAAGGTGCATCTCCAGTTCCCATGACGTACCGCCAGTGTCTTCGCAACCACAACCACAACCACCGATGAAACCGTATATTGTGTGTGAGTGGTATTTACATTTTAAAGCCGTTTTCTGGTTACAGACGTTGCCACTTTTGCGTAGCTTTAAACCACTCCGAACCAAACAAGTAATTTCATGTACATAATAGGTTTTCACATGTTTGTAATTATCTTCAGTGTGGTTTCATTAATTTCTCGATATAGAAATAATGTGTGTGAATTTCTTACGTTTTGTTTTGTTCTATGCTACGAAAAACTATTCACTGTGGTTCAGTGGCCTCATATCCGGATTTGGGGTGAATCCTCAGCATTGTGTTGTTCCGGAAAGCACAGTTGATTGGTACTTTTGCTGTTTTCTGTTCAAACCGTGGACCAAAAGAGAACTGTTGCGAGAACAGCAGCTTTGGTGTTGTAAATCCATCATATGACTAGACAATAGAACTGCATTTTAACGGTTGTAACAATAATACCTTGTTCAAGAAAAAGAAATTAATTAGAAAACTACCAACAACATTGAGCATTCAACTCTTCCAACGGTTGACCCTCACCGCCGAGGCATCATGCAGTACAACAGAAAAGTTTACAATACACTTCCCATAGAACTTTATAGTATTGCATTTTTTCCCCTACTCAGCGGCAACCGCGTCAGGTAACTATTATTCATTGTGCTCTCTCTCGACCCTGGCATTGCCAGATGTGTCAGAATCTTCAGACATTTGCTTCTCGTTCTGAGGCAACAGGAACCATCATCAACATCGACAGGAGCATATTCTTGATATACACAATTGACGTAATTCGACCATTATCAGTTTCTGGGTTCAGTAGCATTCCCTAGTCTTCCTACTTACTTGCATTTCCGGATGATTAGCCTACCTAAATCATGAGCAATCTGTGGGTGTACTCATACTTCGGGAATTTGTTATATACTGTTTCTGTGCAACAATGGAGTTGTGTAATTATAGCATCTTTGGGCTTTTGTCATGATGATGCATTTTTTTAATGATGCCCTTTTCGATTCATTCTTGATCTGACTCTAACATCGACTTTAAACGGTTTAGTAGCAAGCTGATCAAAGGCTTTCGCAAACAGCGTGAAAATCACGTGATTAAAAAACTGGTGTAGACGAGATTAAGAAAGTACTATTCATCGTAATTCACTGTTGTGTTAACCGTTAGCTTATTATTGATGGAATTATTTATGAAAAAGATGGTTCAAGCAAATCCAAACTTTCTCTTTTATCATTTCACTGGCTGAAGTCCAAAGTAGGTACACTTCTTTATATGGGTAGAGGAACTCGAGGGACACATCGTGATTGGTGTTTATCAACAACTAGGCTTTCTTTCAGAAAGAGGCTCCACAGTTTATGTAATGGCCACATTCGCATCACTTCTGTTGTTAGTGCATTTCAGTGGTTCAATGGCCTCACTTTACTCCGGCCCAACGAACCCAAAGCAGAACAGTTTAATGACATCCGTGTGGACATCCAGCGGTCGTAACAATTTTGAACCTAAAAATGACCTCACTTTCGTTGACGGTACTTCTGTTGTAGCTAGCTTCTATGCTAAAAATCCTAGAGAACAAAGTTAGTCTGGTATCGTCATACTCTATCAAACCTGAGAACGGTGTGAGAACCTACAGTCAGTTAGGTAAGGTGGTCATCATTTCACACTCAGTTCACGATAGATATCCATTCCTTTTTATTATGAAATACATTCTTATAAATGACAATTTGAAGATTACGCGTAAAAAAATCTGGCAAGTTGTTGATTTACTTCTTGATATCAATTTGATCTGCGTGAAGTAAGTGAATGATACCCCACTGCTTCGTCTCCGTGCCGAAGGAGTGTGAATCATACAAAGAGTACAGCTAATAACAGGTCGGCTTGTATAGAGTGAGTTTATTGCTTTAATTCCACATAATACTTTTGGGGTAAGGATAATAAGTCATGTTATATCACTTTTCACTAGTCAGGCGCAAACATGTGTTTAAGTAATGAAGTAGCTGGGGAAAACTAGAAGGAAAACTGGAATGCACTCTAGCAAGACATGGTGCTTCCCATATATGAACTTGGCATTTGTCATTATCGTCACAACAGTATTGAGCCTGAAAAAAGGTGTTATGACTGGAACTGCCGCTCACTTCAACAGTTACTTCGACTTACCCGGAACAAGGAAACGTTACTGGAAAGATCAAAAAATATAACAAAAGAAGACTAAGCAGAGGAACTAGAAACGTTATGACAGACACTAACTACGACACACTACCGTTTCGAATAACGTTTCCAATCAGCGATTCGAGTGATCACGAGGACCACAGCCAGGCAGGCGACACCTACCCACTCTGCTCAATGGAGCAATCAGAGTCTTTACATTTCGTGACCACGTTGGTTCTCGACTATCACGCGGTTTCAACCAACTGTTGTTGGTCTCACTGTACAATGCCCGATACGGCAAACGCTCAGCATGCATGCGGAGTACGTTACCCAATCATCATAGACAGTCGGCCAGTTGATCGCGCATCACCAGCGTTCCGGAATACCCAACGGTGAACGGCCTTATTACTCACGCGGTCAGGCCGCTTGGTGTGGGCTATTTGGAGAAGACAGCGGTAATAGAACACAGGGAGTCTTTTGATATCCTGTTTGTGAACAGGCCACGTTTCCGAACCATAGAGCAAAACGATACTTACACAAGTGTTATACACCTCTTCCTTTAGCCACAACAGGACGTCTTCGTGAGGTCGTAGACGATGAGGTTGACAAAGGCAACTCGTGCCTTCGCTATCCTAGATGATTTCCCGTCAGCAATATTGCGGGCTGGCGAGATAGTGCTACCCAAGTATGTGAACGTGTCCACATTTTCAAGCAGATTACCTGGAATGAGTGAAGCAAGATTAAATATGCCTCAATCCTGAGGCAGCACTCTGCAATTTCAAGGTGCGAATCCAATTCCATACAAACAACCTGGGTCACCCATCATGGTCTGCTTGTCTACGGCAGACGGGCTGAGTAAGGTAGTCACTGCATACTCTAGGTCGATCAAACTGGCGCCAGGAGTGATCCTAACACTAAGTTTGCTG
This sequence comes from Paragonimus heterotremus, assembly GCA_013368495.1. Classification (NCBI taxonomy): domain Eukaryota; kingdom Metazoa; phylum Platyhelminthes; class Trematoda; order Plagiorchiida; family Troglotrematidae; genus Paragonimus; species Paragonimus heterotremus. Next base: position 224,852 of record LUCH01000300.1, on the reverse strand, counting down.
GATTCCTCGAGTGCACCTTCCATAATGTTGTACGTGACAAAACTGAACAGAAAAGGGAAGACCGGACACTCTGGAAGAACGCAACGAGAAGTGTCGGACACCTGAGACTGTTGTTCATAAACCCTCAACCTGGTTGTAGATAGGGCATACAGTGGTCTCAACAGATTTACGTATTTCCGTGGAAATCTCTGGCGAAGAAAACGGTTCCAGAGAACGTTACGATCAACTCAATCGAAAGCAGCTTTCAGGTCTAAAATGACCACGACTGTTGGCTACCTGTTAAGATGCCTATGTTCCGAAATCCGTTGCAATGTAGGAAATATGGTCATCGCACCACTTCTTTGCTTGTTTGGCGTTCACATGATTTAATAAACCATTGAGTAGCTCAGAAGCAACAGATACTAAATTGATGTCTATGGCTGTCACATATACTTTTTGGCCCCATTTTGAAAACGGGGATTACTTGGACTTGTAAAATCGTGGCCCCTCGGAGATACTGTTGTTTGAAAATGAGTGTTTCTGCTTGAAGTAATACTGAGTTCTACACCACCTACGTTTATGTCGTCTGATTTTTGGCTGACAGTACTACTTCAGGAGTGAGTTATTGCAGCTCAAAATCTTTTTATCTTGTTTTAGTCCATTTGGGGTGGTAGGCTTCTATACCTATTCGCCATCACCATAGTAAAAAGTCGTAATAGTGTTGATGGGTTACCCAAATGTACTGTGAAAGCATGTGCTGCCATTTAAGCCCTTGTCAGAAGGAAGTGTGCTTCTTACTGAAGAAACTGGTACATAACACCACCCAGCATCCAGGTTTTTTCTATTGCTCAAAAACGTGGATTGCTCCCGGTGGAGATGTAAACAGACCTGCAGTAGTTGATCGTGGTTGGTTTGTTTGGCTTCAGATGAGGTGCACTAATTCAAGTGAAATAGTTTTTGAGCAGCATGGCATAATCAGTTACACATTTTGCGATGGCTGAGTCAAGCAGTTCGTATGCCAGTTGAACGCCTACCACACCAGAGACTAGTCACCACGATCATCAAGATTTAGCTGATGCCCCAAAATAAAGAAGTAATGAGTAGCGCAAATTTTTTGAAGTTACTAAGTATTCTGTTGTACAAAGTGGCTAGATGCCATCTGTCCTGTTGAGGACCTCCTGAGCACTCATCACTGTTAGAAACTGTAATCCTACTGTTCGTGCTGTTTACATTCATAACATTTCTGGTGCTTTCGGTTACTTCTTCTTATTGGCTTTTCTAGTCTTTGTCAATAAGTTTTCCTGCAGACTGTTCCCCATCTTCGTTAAGGTGAACGTCCAAAACAGCCACAGTATTCTGCGACTGGGTTCGTTAGCATTATGAATGAGCGAATGAACTAACGAAAGAATAAACATGTGTAATACACTACTGTGTAGTGCACTTAAAACCTAACCGTGAGGGTCAGATACAGGCCACTTATATACCAATATAGTATAACTATACATACTCTCCGGTAGCAGTGAATTTCAAAGCGGTACGTAAACACTATCAAAGTGAAACCTTAGTTTTAGGACCAAATATAAATACTTTAGCTGTCTATGTTTCTCGTCACGAGTATGTTGGCATGCACTCAACTGTTCTTAATCTAACTAATAAAAACTACCACGTTTGCATTTTCTGTCTCAATGAAAATAAACAAATGTACTTTAGCAACTTTTAGAAAACCAAACAAGGTGTATGTGTACAAGTTTTTACATCAGAATTTCCATGGACGAAATTGTCATTCAATTTAGGGAGTTAATGCTAACACATTTTAGAGTTTGTATTATATATTCTAATTGAAAATGGCATGTGCAAAATTTTTGTTCACTTGTTTTCGAAAGAACTGACCACAATGTCTGGTATTTGTGACCCTCACCGTTTTCGCCAAATTTCTATTGGCGATATTTGGCCGCGTAATAAGGTTTTTTTTTAAAAAATCAAATTTCATAAAAATTTTCAAACCACAAATATTTGAAAAGAAGATTTTTAACGATCAAATGACTTTCTGTGTCCAATAATAATAAGTAATCAGAAAACAACAATGTAGCAAACAAGCTCGTTTTCGGAAATTCATCATCAGGCTAATTACATAACAATTTATATGAAACAGGGTTGTCAGGGCGAAAAGGAAAAAAACAAGTAGCTAGTTTGAGTGAGGTCAGACACGTCATATTTTTGTTTACACAAAAAATGGCAAACGTTTACTTCAGCGTTGCTATGTCACTTTTGATCCAAGAATAGTGAACCATCAACAGAAACTCTGTGCAATGTGGTGCGTAAATAGTGCAACATACATTCCCTTACTTGTGGTACATTCACGATATTGCTACTCGTCGAAAGCAAAACACTTTAACCGTACTATCTGTATCACATATTACTTTCGCTCAGGAATCAATTTGTTGTCCGGTTTGTGGTTTAGCACAGTTTTCTTGTATGAATCTCATCATGAGTTTTCACAATTCCCATTTTTCTCAACTGCACAGTTTCGAAAACGCACTACCAGAATATTTCTTTCGAATAGAGTAGTTCTTGCATGACAGATTTCAAGTCCAGGCCCCCAGACGATAGGAGATGTTTTTGTAGGGGGATTTCATTAAGCAGATTACAAACAGTAATAGATTTAAGCTTGAGGTCATTGTCACATTGGAAGACCACCTGATCTGTCAGTAAATTCAATGTTAGTCTTGGTGCTGCTGAGTTCAGGACCCACATGGCTGACGTCAATATGTGTCCCCTTGGTAGCAGTGGCTTATTAAAATCCAAATATACCAAATTATTTCCATCAAAGCAAACCCAAATCACGGGTTATATACTTGTAATCTTATCTGATGTTTGTGCACATGAGTATTGTCACGCAAACTGAAACGCCATGATGTTCAACAGCTAAATTTTACTGTAACCCGAGGAATTGACGGTTGACCAAGGGTTATAACTTCGACTTAATAGCTTTCTATTGTCCACTTCAAAAATAAAAGTGCATCTTCTTGCCGCACGGAAGTTTGTAACGTAACTGCTTCTCATCGGTTAGTCCAAGGTGGTCTTGTGCATTCGCAGAACCAGACTGTAGGGTACAACTCATGATGAAACATTTCTATTCCGTTGGTTATAGCGTCTTTCCAATCAGACATATCTACCAGTTGTCACAAAAGGTTTATAGGGTTTGTTTTTATGAATCAGTCACCTAGTTTTTTAATATTTGTGATATGCAACACGGTTTCGTAATCTGTTCTCAGGTCGTTCCCTATTTAATGTCGCGTTTAATCACTTCAGTGATGCTCTACTAAATTCATCCTGCGTTCGATCGGTAGCTACCTCCTTCTTTTCATCCTAACTCACAACTAGTGACGTCATTCAGTTATGGAATCCTAGATGTGCCGCATCTATCGTCATATGTATGTAACTTAAGACAAATTCCGGTAATCATCACTCATTTCATTCATACTCGGCGGAATTTCAGCCAGTTTTGTAATCTCATTGTGATTTGTGACATCAAACAGAACAGAGTTTTGGACAATCAACCATCGGTATTCACCCAAACATTCACAGGATTTTTATATGCACTTGAGTAAAATTTTTATCGTTGGTTGTAATTCTGTTCAAATCTCGGTACTGTAGGATTTGCAGAGTGGCAGCAACTTGTATTAAACTGCTTATACATCCAGTTCCTTCAAACCTTTTCTGAGAGTTTCACAGATAAGCTACTTATTTTTGTTTAGGGAAAAATTGCTCACGTCGGCCGTCATCTTTGAGGTTAATCGTGGATTCGTGAACATTCTTATACGCTGCCTAAACTTGCATCTACTAAGCGTTGTCATACTCAGTAGCAGCTTCGCTCTATGAAACACTGAAATCATTGATGAATTAAAACGCTTTACTAGGGCAGAAAGGAAATCAAAGTTACGCGAAAACACTGCACTACATGTAGTGTTTTTACGAAGAATGTGGCGATTATTGGGCTGCTATGATGCCGATGAAACATGAGAAAGCAACCTCAGGCATACATCGTCGGAACAGACAGAAGGGTATTATGATATGTGATGGAGATGTGTGACAAATATTTTAAAGACGTTCAGCGTAACGAGTTCATTGTTATTCATCCATTTGTTTCTGGGAATCTATGAAATGGTGTGGATGAAGTGAGAAATCATGCGAGTCTGGTTTTTTCTTTAACAAGCGGTTTACTTGATATAGATGAATGATAACATGGCCAAGGATGAGTTGTGTTAATTTTGTTATGACACGCAAAACGATAGCGAGAATATGATGTCATCCATCACAGTTCATGCTCTGGCTCGTCATCGTGTGCAGAAGATCTTTCAAAGTGTATGTAATTAAAGGCACGGTATCCAACGACGGGCATCGGATTAAATTTTGCAAACTGTTGCAAATTTAGGCAGAGTCAACCGATATTATGCGAGATACTGGGCCGTTTAGTGCTTTGTAGGGGTCACTCTTACCGGTTGTGTACCACTGTATGAATTCAACTCCATCTCTGAACTTTGCGATAAACACTGCAGTATCCACATTTCTTCTATCAACTAATGGTTGAGTAGTTCCGAACCCGATAGGTAGAGGTTTGTGGAGGTCACTGTATGTCTGTTCTGAATGCAGAGTGCTCTGCTACTGGTAGTTAGTCAGGGCCTTCTTTTATTGAAATGTCACTTGAAACTCAGTCACATGACAGGTCATTCTCTGAGAGTGAACTCTGAAGCTCCAAGAAGCTCGGGATGAAGCTTCTGTTAGATTGTTTCTTCTGAATACAGAATACATTCCACGTTGAACTGATCGACCCTCATTTTATGCTATTAGCACATTCAAATTCTGAACTACTGTTACTAGAGTTGGAGGGCTCTGACTCCCTCGTGCTGTCGTTACACATAAGCCGCATAAAGCTATTGTTCGCTTCAGTCACCTGGCTAGTTCGGTTTGGCGATTCTGCCGTACTGCTGACGGGATGGTCATAGGAGTAATCAAGGCACGTTTACACCCGTTAACTTCATCCTTTGTGCCGTTAGAAAGTTGTGTAGATTAAAAAGGTCACCAGTCTATATGTACTTTCCCGTTTGTTTCTTTGATCAAACACGCAGCTCAACCAAGCGGGAGATACATATAAACTTTTGGTTTTTGACCACCGTTATCTCCAACAGTTAGCGGAATACTTAGTAAATGGAATGAACCAACTCATTGTGGTTGATAGTGCTTGTTGTTGAGTGTCAAGTAGGTACGTCATGACTACAAATACAGGCAACGTTTGAACTACTCAGGCAGTTCGCCGGTGGACTTACCAAATTCTTTTAAAGAAGTCACAGCCTAAAATACAGCTGGATTATGCCTATGTAATGAAGTCTCAGTTTAGCGAAAGTATCCCATTGGCCATATGATCAGTGTGTACATCTACTGATATGTTCAAATTCGGAACGACATATAAGTGAATTACATATACGTGTTCGCACTCAAGGCAGGATGGTAGAATCAAGACGACGTGTCAGATTTCTGAGATCCTGTGACTGATTAAGACTACATGTTTCCTGATCAAATCGATCTAGCGAGTAGTGCATGTAAATCACCTTTAAATGGTTGTTTTCATTAACACAAGATTGCGTACTTCGTCCGAGCCACGACGCTTAGTCCCGTGCATCATCAGCAATATTACCTGGCTGTCGGTGAATAAGTTAGCGACTGAATGACACAGCATAGCTGGGATGGTATGAATTTAAGCCAACAACGCTGGATTATATTATAAACAAGAGGTATGCAAATAGCGTTTCCTCCCAGCTACTTCCAATGGAAGTCTCTAAAATCTTTTCGCTTTTGTTACCCCCAATTTTTTCAATAACTGTTCAAATCTACAAGTGTCCTTGTGCTATTCGTGATAAGCTGATTTATATTAAGTACTAGTATTCCGACTCAAAAATGGGTGCACGTGGTCCAAATAGGAAAATATCAGAAAAAACTACATGGTTTCACCTGTCCCTGCCAAATTTGTGTTGAAATATCCTCTTACTCTAAGCTTTCTTTTAAGACTTACGAAAATTAATTAGAAATGTTTGGAGAACAAGCCATCTCGGTTTACGAAGCTCCTTTGAATGAATTGTCCTAGCTACTGTGAAGAACATTACAGTTTTGCTTTGTCATGACTCCATTTGATTGTCAGACTGAATGAATGAACTTTATCAACATAGTGGACAAAGTGTGCATTCTAGCAAAATTACAAAATTTGTAAGTGCTATATCTAGATAGGGATTCGTACTACAGGATCATGTAATTTCACGACATATCTGACCGATAGCGTGACAAAATTTGAAAAGACACTGCTGAGGAGTCCGATGTTTCCCACCACTGGTTCTTCAATTTACAAACGTTTTGTATTATCAGACTCAACGTTTTATTGTCCATCGATTGGTTGTTCACGTTGGCCCATTGTATTTACAACTTACATTGTTTTATCTCATCAAATTAGAAGCACTTTTGCATGTTGGTTTCTAGTTCTGTTGTGCCTGCAAGCCTTTGGGTTATTTTTTAACAGTCAGATGATATCATTCTTGGTATACGATACTCGGAACACTGAGGTGATGGGACTATGATGTGGTTCAGACGGAGCATACAGTCCTGTGTTGGTGAAAACAAATATTTAGCGGTGATGTACGAATACCGCTCAAGTTGGCCTGATTAGAAGTCCCATACTTGTAATTTATCACACTAGGACAGAAAGCCGGTAGGCTGATTTCTATCCATTTTGTTTCGTTTACAGCAGTACTTTGGTGGCACTATATGCATACAGAAATCTTGCAATCCATTGGGGACAGTAGAACATATTTGTAGAAGGACGAGTAATGTATATTCTATTCGCGGGAGTCAAGACCCATTTTGAATGCAAACGTCACTACTGAACGCACTGTGATTAACAGCATCCGAGAAGATTTGTAATCTTTGGGGATGTTTACCAAACTGCCCACTTACCGGGTAAAAGTTCCGCCACCATTTTGAACAGAACAGATATTGTAATTTTGTTTATAGTAAGGTGGTCACGATGCACGTCATCTATGCAGTCAAGATTGAAATGTCCGGGTGTTTGAAGATCAGAAGATCTGAGTCAGAGTTTGAGAGTCAGCTGATAAGCTTCTTCATTTTTAATTTGTCTATTGTTTACCCACGGCATCGGCTTCTAATGGATTAACAGGTTGGTTCCGTAAGCATAATAAATTAGGAGTTTTTGGAATATCATGAGTCTATGTGTACCATCTAGTGTGTACTAGTTTGTTTTCTGGAGTGCTACCATCTTTCCGTGAATCAATTTGCCATCATCTACCGGTATTGATGATTTCCGTTGTGTTTGTTGTTAGCCATACTGGGTCAAATCAATTTTGAGTCTAATTTTTTGTTAATTAATTCAAAATAAAATTCTCTATTTACTTTAGATGAGTTGGTAGAACACTGTTGACAGTTCTTATGTCGTAGGTTTGTATATGGCTTTTGGGAGTATATTACTTAAACATTTTTAAAATCTGCTGTTAGGTTGACAAGGTTTTTGAATCGATGTTTTATGCGATACTGTTGGACTAATTGCTCTGTGAAAAGTGGTGTGGGAAGGTGTTTTGGCGAACAGTCTATTTTCGATTGCTCGTCATCGGTCCAATTACATAACATTTTATACCATCACTTTATATAATCAAAAGCAATTAGTCACGTAATTACGTCATGGGATTGTGAATTGGAAGGCAGGTAGTTGAAAAATTGACCACCAGGGATGTTGAGTCAGTCACGGGAGGCCCTGGTAACCGTACGGCCTATACAAATGTCCTCTAAGCGCACAACTGTGGATTGCGCAATCGAATTCCGATCGTTTCCGCGGTGGCCAGAATACGAAATCTGACTCCGCTGGATTGACGACTGGACAATCGCTAAATGGACTGGAAAGCCAATTCCGGTGTGACTTGGTGCCCTGAGTCAATAAAGTGCGCCAGAATTCCACTCAAAATGGACTTCACCTCGCCTTTAGTCAGACACGCGGGAAGGTGTTCACGTATGCTCTGAGAAAAGCGCTTGGTTGTGCGACCGACGTAACCTGCTCCACAGGAGCATGTGAAAGAGTAAACACAAAATGAGATCACACAGTGAAGGCAACAAGACTTGTTTTCTGTGTTCGGTCATCGGGCTAACTACAGCACACTAAAAATGAGGGCAATAATCAGGGTGAGTAAGGATATGGTGCCATAGAAACTGACGACCGCAAGTTTGTTGGCAGTTACTCAATCATTGTTCCAAATTTGGAGTTTGGCCAATGGGGGCTAAACTGGTTAGCAGGTTTAATTTGCTGTCATACCCAGACTGATCGCGCAATCTGAACCCAAATGGGAAATTTCCGGACTCATGGCGTGGTTTAGCAGATCAGCTGGTAGAGCGCTTACCGCGTTGAGGCATGATGTTTCTGCCGTTGGTTCAAATCCAGCCGAAGCCCTGACGTTTCACAATTGAGTCTCATCTAAAATAACTGTTCATGCGATATTGCTCATTAATGACACAAAGCATTGTCTGTGTAACGTCTATAATTATTCAATTACTACACTCAGTTGGTTAGTCCCCAGTTTGCTCATGAGAGCGTTAGCTTCCTGAGGACTCGAAGACGAGCCCACCGCCAATCTATCTCCCTGCCGGTTGGTTTCTTGGTTGGGCAGAAATTGAACGTTATTAGTGCACACGAATGTGTTCCTTGGAATACCAATGTTGTAAGAGGATGTTCGTAACTAACGAGGCGACACCAGGTGGGAATATTTTTTGATTGAGTAGGTGTGGATCTTGAATTACTTTGACGAACGTGGGTGTGCCCCGGAAACTGTTTTTTGTTAGTTTCAACCTGATGTTTTAAATGAACTGGCGAACCATTCCGCCAGAGTACAGCAGAGCAAGTTGTACAGCTTCAGAACAATTTTAAAGGCAGCCCCACTTCAAATTGATTGTATAACCGGGGAGATTATGATTGCAGAGAGAGATATATACTTGAAGGTATTTCCGCAATCAGTCTTCTGATTACTTTGCAAAATATTTTGGATATCACACTTTCTTTTGCCGGTATTTTGTCTACTTCGGTTTTCTTCATCACTAATTTCGAATTTTCAGCCAGAATATGACTAATTCTGGTTACTGTGTCTTCTCTGGAGGCGATCGGGCAACCTGATCATTACTCACAAAAGAAAGTGATTGAGCGTTCACAAATGATAATTCGGTCAGGCCTAGTGTGAGATCACTGACGCATTGGCCGGAGTTCTAGTCAAGACCGTGGCAATGATGTGCACTACCGACGAGGTTAAATAAGGGCGGAAATTGTGTCTATCGCATCTTTCCGAAAGGGGCGGATTGGAAAGTCTATGGGAGTTCGACTGCTGCGATCAATTGTGGTGATGTTCAGTTTTATATATTTGGTAAAATAATTAATTCTGTTCGTCAGAACGACTCGTATTATGTGAACCGACAAGCATAACGCGCTGGTCTTTCTGTAAACATCTGCATGCGTCCAGATGTTATTAGGTTAATGGGTTGATTTGTTTGAGACGAACACGTCAGTTACAGATAACAAAAATTAAACCAGGTTGACGTTTTTTGTAGTTCTCTGAATTGAACTTGACTATTTCATGTTTTTGACTGCGTGAATAATATTTCAATACAACTTCGTTTTTCGTTATTGCTACTGGATCCAGTCATCTCTTCGTTCGCACAGACACTTTAGCACATACACATTGGTAATTCCCGCCTACACATATATTCGCTAGTAGCAGTAAGTTATTAACAAGGATGAAGAAATATATAAGCTATCCGAAACTGAACCTGCAATGTGGCTTCTGAGAAGACATCTTGGAACTATTCAAAAAAGCGAAATGACAGTAGTTGATTGTGGTGAACGCCTGTAGTAGTGGTAAATGGGTCTGATGTTGACCTTCAGAAAAACAGAAGTGGACCAATCGAACATGCTATACTCCTTTCTGCTTCTCCTCATAATCCGCTTCTAATAAAACAACAGAACTTGTCTCTACCGACCGATATATATGTACACTGCACATTTAACCAGCGGGCAATTTTTTTGAACTACTGTGTAGACAGCGAATTTTCATGTCACTGCAAAACTGTGCACATTCACACCAGTGACTTTCAAAATCTGTTTCATTCCGCTCAACTGCTTCTTTGTTAGATACTGCAAGGTTACTAGGAACACAACATGAGTAAAAAGACTGCTTGTTGTAGAATTTTTAGGATGGGTTTATCTAGAATCTTGTTGAACACATTAGTCTAACTATAAAATTTGGTGGTTTCGACGTGTTTTACTTGATCCATCTTTTGTCACGACCAACGCTTTCACGCAATCAGCGCTAAATCACAGGCTGCAGCAAGGTATTCAGTATTTCGACTGGATTCGATAATTAGATGTCCTGTCTTCAAAACTCACTTTTTTCTTAACTAAAGCATCAGGTGAGGTGCTCATCTGTGATCTCGAAGGCTGTTGGAATTGACTGGGAATTGAGGCAAGCAAGCCACATCGCGCAGACCTATGTTTCCATCATTTTTACATCAATGGACGTTGTCGCTTATATTCTGCCATTTGTTGAGATACCTCATTCCAGCCCAGGGTGTTAGATATTTATGTTTTGTAACTTTGTTGCTTATTCCAAGAAGTTTCTTTTACATCGTCTACGCATACAAGGTTTTTTGTTTTTGTAACAATTATACTGGGCTTAGCAACTAGCACAGCAGCATCTTTCGCGCCACCACCCATAACCATTTGTAGGTTCGGTGCCTGTGATCACATCAGATATAACCGGCTGGGATAATTCTCCTGTCGGTAAAATGTGTTACTTAATTACAACGGACCATGTCTTTTGAGTTTTGAAACTGACTAATTAACGTTGAGTTCGTGGACATTTGCCAGAATCGACTGACATTTCTGATTCAGTAGTGAAGGTCCGGGGATTTAGGTTATTTCAAAATTGAACACAGCTCACACTTGATCGCAGCCTTCGTATTCAGATAAGTCTTTCGGCTAGCCCACTTTGAAAGAAAGCACTAGACTGGAGTTTCACTCTTATTATAGCTCATCAGTAATGCATATCCTCGTCCGGATCGGAGTTCACACTGTGACCCTCGTGCTTGTGAGACTAGCGCGTCAATCACAACGCCAGAAACCTCGAAATAGGCATGACCAAATAATCACATTCAAACGCTCAACCACAAGCTTGTATGAATAGTGTTCAGATTGCCCGATCATTTCGAAAGGAGAGTGAACAGAGCCACTCTCTTCTGATTCGTATACGAAACTGTTTTGTTTGGATTGGTCTTCATTCACTGTGTGTGACGTTCGAGTTATCGTGGCGCAATCAATCTTTTTAAGTAGGTTGGCCGCACCGGGAATTTTTGCCTCTGTATATTGCCTTTGCTAGTTATAAACACGTTCCATGCTATCATTGCTCGTTTTTCACAGACTTGACTTCGTACGATATTTCGGCTATACATCCATCGATACGAAACCTTGCTACTTCTACTCACGGCGAGGGCTCGGACCTGATCGGTTCTCGGTCTCAGGTATTCAAGACAACTTCTGTTCCACACGAGTGGAAAGCGCCCATGTTGAGAACCTCAAGTGGTAACACATGTCCAAACGTGTCGGATCCGCAAATATTTTTGACTGTTTCGGATAATGTTAGAGAATCGGATTCACATTTTACAGCTCCTTATGGTGACGTTCCCGAAGTATTTACTGAGGACTGCGAAGATGTGTTTGCGTCTGGCGGTCAAAGAAGCAACCTACTAGCTGTTAATGGTAAGCACACGCGTATGAACTGTTTGGTCAATTAACTTGCATCCTATGTTGATGTGTAGTTAGTTATTAAAAAAGGATAGGATTTTATGCAAGTGTTTTAATCCACGTTTGTAAACAGTTTAATGAAAGTCAGTTTATGAGCATCGCTCGATGATGGCATAACAGTTTGGGGACACACACTCAACTCAACGCTCTACTCCCGTTTTCATATTTGTTTCGACCTAAACGAGATTCCAACCCGAAAACTTCTTTGTGTAAACCAAGCTCTTACGCATAGCATCGGTTAGAGAATGTTCTCTATCTGGTGAACCTTCCAAGTCAAGACATTTATAATTCTTATAGATTGAACATCACCCACAACTGATCGCAGCTATCGCTTATAATTCACGGTCTACTTGAACCTGGTAACCTATCGTGGTCCGTTTCCATTCCAGTTTTTGTGAGATGTTACAAGATAATGCATTAGTTGTGGGACTCTTTTGAAAGTATGTAGAAGCTGTTCTGTGATGTGACGTCTGAACTGTCTTTTTTAAACTGAACCATAAAAGAAAAACGCTGTCCGATAAATATTTACTGTTCATCGTTATTAGAGGCCGCTATAAACCACATTCGCTGACTGGAGCAAAATGACAGACATGAAGAAACTCTAGGTTATTTCACAAAAATCTGTAATGTGACTTGCTATTCTGGTCGCTGTGTAGATTATTGTCACGCTAACGCTGAAATACAATTTCACAGATGTACTGGTGACTTAAGTGTTGTCAGTGGCGAAAGTGAACGATTTGTCAAGTATCAGTCTTCGATGAATTTTCGTTGCACTTATCTACGCGGAGTCCAGAGCGACCAAAGTTTATACTAGCGGATTTTCATGAAAAAACCATTCTGAGAAGTACGATACGTCTGAATTCAAATGACTGTCATGAACATACCGTGCTATGCATGAGAGACAAGTAGGCAGTGTCCATTCTACGTAACCAATTTACTGCAATCTTTGCGTTCCTTTGGGATGACTGACTGAAATGACCAGACATTGTCTACTGTCATTTTCAGTTACATAACTTAGTCGGTGCTTATATTCGAGAACGCAGACATTGGTGCAGTCGATAATAATGGTCTGACTGTGTGAACCTTATGAAGAGTTACAGAAGCTTACTGCTTATCACATATTGCTTTTGTTGTTCCCAGGATTGAACACATTGAGTTGTCTGGAATAGTCATTCTGTGCAATGCATACGTCCCTTAAAAATTTTACTACTACACCAATCGTTTGCTATCCTCTTTAAAACGTAAATTGCATACAGTTTTGAGTCGCCTACTTTGTACGGATAAATACAAACATCGATCTATCATCAGACAATATACATCAGGCGATTATGCGCAAATAATTACATTTTATATCTGACCGTAGGGAGGTTCATTGCTGCCCTTGCTTAAAATACGCATTTCAGACTTTCTGCCACGAGATTAGCTACATTGATAAAAGCAGTGCCGTCTGTCACACACAGGGTTATTGGTTCTAACTCCGCCCACATCGTCTGGAAGGGCAGCTTTATGACTGTTTGGTGTGTAGCATAGTGACACACTTTTACCTGGTGTAAAAGTTCGAAAATGAACTGACGGAAAATCGACAATACCGTTGATAAGACTTCTTAGGCTTGTTCACTCCAACATATCTTGAAAACAATGTTACCAGGTAATCAGTCGCTTTTTTTGTTTATGTTGTTTCAACAGCCTCATGTACGCTGTCCAGCAGTCGAAGACAAAGCGGTAAGTGTTTTATTGTTATGCATCCCTACATTCGGTAATCTAGTTGTCACTGAACTGACATTTTTGCTGAGTAAAATTCTGTTTTTATTCATACTCAGTACATTTCAAAATACCGTTGCTTCATTGGTTCTTTGGTGGCGTCGAATAAAACCCGGCGAACAGATTTATTCCTGTATATATCGAAGGTTATTCACACGTGTTTTTTAATAAAAAATATCAGACGGTTTATACACTGTTTTATTGATGGATAACTAGAGAAATTCGAATCACTGAGATCTACATGGAACTGTCAACAATTACACTACTATCAAAAGTGAACTGCCATAGTTTGTTAACGAATGGGAGATAGAGGGAAATTTTATTTGTTTGAAACCAATTATTCTAAACTCAACCAAGCAACTGTAGGCCACCCACTCTTTACACTGTCGTTCTAAATGACCTGTCAACGAATCACCTGCCAACAATACGATCGATTTTTCAATTCAGTTTGATGAAAAACACATTCCAAGTAACAAAATCAATACCAACTCTTTGACCTGACTTTCTAAAGGTACTACTGTGGACAGGTTATTATTATCGTATCAGGTTTCCGCCGCTGATTTCTCACAATTCAAGACGGCCCTGGGTCACAAGTAAACTTGCTTGCCACTTAGAACTTGAATTATATTATCTATAAGTCACAAAGAACATAGAGTTGATCTAGTCTGTGTTTATTTTTGTGACTGATGTATCAGCCACAGTTTACCAACAAAGTACTCAAACATGGGGAAGTAATCACTTATTACAGTAATGTCATCATGAGACATTGCTTTTACCGCCAATGTCCATCTCACGCGATTAGCCGACTGTATAATACTATATGGACTTGAACTTGAATTTGAAAAATAACCAAAACTAATGTTATCCTATTCTCAACGATTGATGAAAAAAGCCAAATTTACAAGTAGTCTGCTTTGAATTGTAAGCATTAACCTTACTGTACATTTGTCTGTAGAATGCAGGTGATCTAGCCCAGTCACAGAATGCAGAATTGTAAGCGTGACTACCGTTATAATTTTAGGTAAAGTTGTGTTATTCTTAACAAGATTAGCTGGTACAATTACTATCTGATTACTGGTCAAAGTTTACCGGAAGCACACGATCCGCTTTGCCATTCACTAGGTACGTGCAGAAGGTGAACTTTGATCACACATCCATCGCAAGTTAGATGTACAGTTTATCTGGAAATTATTCTTTTAAAAATTAGAAACATACCACTTATATCACTTTGCCATAGTGCCATTAGGGTCTTAGAAGAGACTGAGTTTCTACATAGTTCTAGCAAGTATCCTCGACATAAGCTCTGGTTTCTGTACCCTGTTGAATTTACTTTAGCATATTTTGCTAAAGTAGTGAACTGGGAAATAGACCTAGGATTGTTGTACTACTAACTGAGTTCCCAATTTCAGTCACATTGAGAGTCACGATTTACTGCGATGACTTTATGTAGGCACGCTTGTTTTTGCTGTACATCGAAGTCAGCGTGAGAATAAACGGCTGATTCACTCCTGTGAGTTAAGTTATTGTACAGATTCCTGTCAGTGTTATTATGAAAGACGATATCATCTTAACCATTAACATCTGTTGTCGAAAATATAATGATCCGGATATCAGTTTACGGTGGAAACAACTCCAGTCCACCTTCAGGGTCACATGAACATGGAAGTCAGTTTATCTCTTTTATTCCGAAGATGATATATCTGCTTGTATTTCTGATGTGCTGAGTGTTGAAATACCAAACACTGTCTATGGACCTGCCAAACCAAAGTTTATTTTTGGTAGAAAAGCCTTTCTTTAGGTCTATTTCTTTTCTTTTCTTCTTCGCTTCCTAACGAGTGACATTGTAGCAAGCCAGTGATTCTACTTAGTTTACTGGAAATGTACCAGTTATTGACAAAAGTGACATTTATGTACATGAAACCCTGGGTTGTACCGCTAGGGAGAGAATCGTCAAAAAGAAGCAGTCGAGCTGAAACTACTTAGGGATGTGTCCGAATGCAACTGCACAAAAATAGAAGGGAATGATTTGTAACCGTGGTAAGAAACCCAAGATTGCCGTATCAAGTGAATGGCAAACAAAGTTTTGCCTACAACAGTCAAAAGAAATCAGTTGTGGAAATGGGAGAAACTTGAAGACAGTTGCAAGTTGTTATGATCAAGCCTTCTCAGTGTTAGCTTCCAGTCCACATTTCAACTGGTTAACTGATGATGCTGTCAAGACATACTCTGGTAAGTTACTCTAAGTTGAGCATACTTGGACGTGAACATAGTGTTGCCTGTAAGCCAACTTACTCTCTTCTATTTAAGGTTTCAGTCTGTCACTCCCGAGGGTGTGATGTATGCTAAACATGAGTATATTTTGCAGTGGATGATGATGGTAGTGGTTGTAGTTATGAACCAGATTTTAAGCAAACAAAAGGTTGTCTCTGGCATACTAATGAATAGGTAACCGACCCAGATTATAGATGAAACCCAACCGTGAAAAGCCAAGGCATCGGCTGGATTCGAACCAACGGCAAAAATACCATGCCCCAATGCGACAAATGCTCTATCGGCTGATCTAGGAAGCCACGCCAAGAGCTCGGAAATTTATCATTTGTACTCAGATTAAGCTATCAGTCCGGATATGAGAGCGAATTAAATCTGCTAACCAGTTTTGTTACTATAGCCTTCCAGTAAGTTGCAGATCTGTCACAACTTTTGATCTAAAAGCTTGACTATTTATATCAAGTGATGAGCCCATCACTTGGTTGTATATCATGGATCGCGTTTCAGAACAATCTCTTCTTGTAAGTAACCTATGCGCATAATCGTATTGGCTGCTACAGCCTAGTTCGGGCAAAGAAAGTTTGGTTGCGAACATTTCTTCCAGGTCAATCAAATGCACCATAAACACCGACATGTAATTTATTACATATCACTGGACCTAGAGGTAATATTAAGGATTTTGAGTTGCAACTTGTTCAAACCTTACCGTTGCTTCTCACTTCCTTTAGTAATTCCTCCTGTGAGTCATGTGTTTTTGTCGCTACCACCAATAAACACGAAAATGTTAATAAGTGACCGGATTGAAAATCTCAACCGCATAACCACTAAGAATTTCCGTGACACAGTTCTAACAGAAACCGCTTTCAGAATGGTCATGAAAATTTATTTTGAACCAACCGATTTCCGGTCCCCTGGAGCTAACAAACAGCTGGAAAAGGTGTAAGGTATGTATATTCCCTGATACACAATACGAGCATTGTGCTTTTAGCAGCAACGCAACGGTTTACCGATTTTTTCCAATGTTTCCACTTAAATGTTTTCTCTGTGACTCTAGAGGACAGTCCATTAATATCCAGTTGATTTTCCACTTACAAGTCATCGGTAACTTTTGAGTGAACAGTAAAATATAGTTCTCTCAGTATTACGGTATGTCTGTAATTTATCACTCAATCCTTCCAGGTTTGCTCCCCTTTCTACAATTAGACTTTTCTAACAAATGAGGCCTTTGTAAACAGCAGGAAATCAACTAGAAATGATGGCTTCAGGGGTAGCTAACAACGGATTTTTGCGGAGAACAGGTAAAATGAGCGTGACTTAGAGGTTGAATTCAGGCATTCGTAATGAATAGGTCTGTTCATTTCATGTAATCACTACGTCTTTTCAGAATCGGACGCTGTCTCACAGTTACAACCGTAAGACCATTAGATACCTTTCTTTGAAGTTATTTGGCAGAATGAAATTTACAGTTTTGTTTGCTTTCAAATGCAGGCAATTTGGAAGTGATGTGTACTCATCCCCGAGTAATATTTTTGCAAAGCAGATGTACACTTAAGAATGACAGTCTATTTCAAGCGTTGTGTAAACGAGTAAACAAACAATCGATTTGTTTGAAAACTCACGTTGACCATTTGTTAAAGTTTTACTGTTGATCATAATACTCAACAGATGCATAAAGTGTAGGGTTGTTTACGGTACTCAACTAATAATCTGTTTCCATGGTTTCACTACACTCGGGCAATACTCGATTGCACATAATATGTAGCGAAACGTTTGTTCTTTAGCACGTTTCTGACACTAATACAAAGTTCTGGCTTTCACATATGTTTACGCGTACGTATACTATAATGTTTGCAGGCTGTTGTTTCCTTCGTCCGCTGCATTGCAGTTTTATGACTATTTTCAACATAATCACATTGGCACTGGTACGTAACTGTTTGATTAACCATGGTAGTTAGAGCAAACCCTAATTGGGAAGTGAAGATTAGCTCTGCGTGGAAACCTAATTCCAAACAAAGCCTTAGCCACATACTGTTTCATTAGTTTTTCTGGAGATCATTTTCAAAAGTGTGAATTTTAACTTTAATAGTTGTCGAAAGGGCAAATGGTAATACCGGTCGCTCGCATAATACAATCACGATTTGAATCAAAAAATAAATTTTTCCCACAGTATTTATTGACATCGATAGTATTGCCATGAGACACTGATGTGTGTGTCTTCTTTTCCAAGTCTGGCTGGGTGTTAGTCTAATTCTGGTCAGTGTGTTTCAGGTTCACTTGTTCATGCTCTAAATGTGTTTCGCCACAGTCAATTAACTTATGACTGCAAACAAGCTGTTTCCCAGGGGGGTACTGATTAATTTGTAGCCGTAATTACTGCTTAATCTCCGCATTTCATTTAATCAGTAATAGCAAATCGATTCTTTATCCGTAAAAGTTTCATTTTGACCTAAACTGACGATACATTATATCTGTCTATGGTTAGGAACATCGCATCTGAACACCTTTCAATTTTAGAGCCTGAATTTATTCTGTAGGTCCTTTCCAGCTGTATTCCGATTTGACAATCTATTCCCTGGATCTATTATTTCATTTCACTTTACCGGTTTTCCTTAGACACGTAGTTTCGATCGATGTGATTATATGGATCACTGAACTCTCATCGAACCTTCTACTTACTTTCAGATAAATGATTAGTATTACGTTTCTTTCCTGTTACAACTTCTCATCGGTTAGGTAGAAATCCACCAGTCGATTTTGTGATTTGTGGCCTGCAGACTAATGATTATTTCCTACTTTCACAGAAGTGATTGAGAGAAGTTATACGTGAGTTTACAGTAATCACACATCTTCGAACAAACCTCGGTAAACATGACCTCAAGTTATGCTGAATATATATATATATATGTATGGACTAACGCCAAGTTTTAGATTCTCACTTTCGGTTCGATTCTCCTGAATGTGCAACACCAATGAGACCTTATAAGATCGGTCAGGTGGTCTTTGAGGCCATTTGTTTACACTGGGTAATATTGTAAAATAGTTACTAGTTTGAGAATGTTGAGATTGCTTTTTTCTGGAAAGAATACTTCATTACTAATTGAATAAAATCTGTAAAGACATTTCAGTGGCAATCCGCGGTTTGTTTTCTTTGACATGCATCATTCGGGGATTGTGGTTAGTCAGCTGATGGAGAGCAGATCACCCGTATAAGTCCTGATCTCGTCATTACTTCGAGAAGGTTTCGAACCTCTGTTGAAATATTTTTTCAAACGACCGTTACTCCTCACTCGGTACACGAGTGTGTTCTTTTGCGGATATGACAAAATTTAATCAAACTGTCGAACGTCGCCTACTATAGCTATAGGCTTAGTAACGCAAAACATGGGGCAGACAAACAGAGATGAAAAAAACGACCGAATGTAATAATGAAGTCACAGTCGCTTCACATAGGTACCAATGAATAGGGTTCGTTATCATTTTTGACAGTATTTCCCGTCACAGTCGTTGCGAGTATTCTTACCACAATCCGGGGAAAGTAAGTTGTATAAACGGGAAAGTCAGCGTCATTTGTTGTTTATCTCAACGGCTGACTGTTTTGGGTCATCTTGTGGTCTTTTTTGGTTGACCAGTATTTTCACAAACATTATAGTGTCACGCACTGATGTTTTTCTCAAAAGAAACGTCTCTGTGAGAGGACGCTATGTCCAGGAATAACTACAATATAATTATCTGATGTGTACCGTAAAATAGTCTCGGTGACAAGCTGGTAATTAGGAACAAGCTCACACAGTCAAAAATCTGAAGGCGTTCTATTCCCCCAAGAAAAAAGGACAAGTACGGACACAAAGACCATGAGCAGTGTTACAATCACAGCCGAGACGCACGGTATCACAATGAGCTTCGGAAAATAAGAGCGCAAGTATAGAAACACTATTGTCGCAGCTTAACACCTTCTAACAAGTAAGAAAAAAGACGGTCCTCAAAGAGGTTTGTTTGCTACATGGCCTTGAGACAACACATTTGCTTAAAGCCGCATAGTTGATAGGTTGTGAATTATCTTTGGGCTAAATTATTCAACAGACCCGTCATATGCAAGTGGCAAACATGAAATTCAAACTATTTTTGACTTTCAAATCGCTAAAAATAAATAAAGCTAATTTCCTGGACAAGGAGGGAGAACTTTTTTTGGGAAAGTGCCTTTTTCTAACAAGAAGACTCATGGTCAGTAAAGATTCTGTCCTTGAATTTGTACGCTTAAAAACTATTTTGATCAGCGAACATCTAATCTTTTAAGGAGGTTCATGTCCTTTCGTTGGTACAAGTTATATTGAATAATCAGTATTTTGTTTGTACTAGAAATGCGGCTGTCGACCACTTCACTGACACCTTTGAATAAATAACTGCAGTATATCAGGTAAACAAAGATATCAACCATCTGAAGACGTCGATCATTAGCTGTGAGCTTTTCGGATACATATCAGGATTAATTCCGAAGAATGGATACCACCAGTCTGTTCATTTGTTTTTAATCTGTCAGTTGGTCGTCATTTAGTAAAACGATGGAACAGAAGTTCCGCGCCACTTACACTTTACTTAATCCTATAACATATTTACTTTTATCTTCCTCATGATGAATTTAGCTATGTTGAGTCGCTAGTCTGAATGATTAAAATTTCCCACTTAACAACGCGATTGCGATTTTGAACCAGTTTGTTAAAAAGGACCTGCATGCAGCTAGTTCTAGCGATGGAACGCTTTGCTTATGTAGCCATAGGAAAAACAGAACGCAACACTCGGGCTTTGGAAAAATGATTTATCCAACAAATTGTTCTGTTGTCCGGCTCAGCCTCTTGTGCTATTTGTTTCAAGTCAACTGTATTCTGACTTCGAGTTATTATGGTTTGCGGAAATTTGACAGATAGCTAAACTGTATGAGTACGGAGTTAATTCCCGCAAAACCGATGATAAAACAACTCAGACTTCGAAGTCAGCCGTAACCCTCAGATGACTATTCAGATGGCGGTAAGCTACCTGACGCTGATTACTCACTTGACGTTTCTAAATTGGTTTAGTTATGAAAATCAGGTTTGTGGCTGAACTTAAAACGGCGACACAAAGAACCTATTCAAACCTGCTGGCAACTCTACCATCTACGTTAATTGGCTTTGCTCCAGGTAGTGTTCCCCGATTCCGTCTTTCCTTTCGATGGGACTGGTAGTATAACGATGCCATAGCCGTTAACATTTATTTACGCGCTGCTGATGCAAATCGCCTCAGTTTCCCATAATCAAAAACTACTTACTGAATAGTCCTTTTTCATGAATGCTCGCTCGTCTGGACTATAGAGAAACCAAACTTCACGTATGATTGCTTGCTGTTCGTATTCTCATAAAATCTCTGGCTTGAGTTACTTTACATCTGAAATGCCTTGAGGGTACACCGGAGCGTTCTAATTTTATCGGGATAATGGTGATTTACTGCACGCTGTCATTTCTTTAAACTGAATTACAAATCATCGTCCAATAAGCTGTAGTGGAGTACCACCAATTTCTATCAAGAAACACTTGTCATAACTATTCCAAGTCGTTATTTGAATGTCATTCATTGAACACTTTTTCTCATCTTTTAAGCTAGGCATCGTAGTTTTCAACCTTTGTCTACAGTCCACTTATTTACAAACCATCAAATTGCTACTAATCATATGAGTTTGTTTACGTGTTAAAACATCCGTTGTGGATGTTTGTCCTCTTATTTAGCAGTTTCAGAGTGTAAGTTATTGATTTAAGTGTTCTTTCAAGGCTGTTGCAATATCTGTCTAAACTAATGAACCTTCTACGTTCCGTTTTGTAACAATCTGCTTGCATTACACACGCACGCACGCACGCTTTTCGTTCACAAATCTGTCAAATGCAGATTCGCCAGTCTTTCTTGTCATATGTTAGTTTGTTGATACATTCGTATTACGTAGCCATCTTCTTCCGCTGTTTTGTTTAATTCTAATTTCATGGCCTACAGCAAGCGTCGTCAGTGCATTACAAAATTAACCGGACACTATGTTACTTAGTGATCTGTGGTAACACAACATCACCAGACGAAAACCGAGCTACTTGCGGAAGTTTCTTGCGTTTCTCTATCATATGTCTATGAAACCACCAACCATCTGAAGTGCGCATCATGAAATGTATGCGTTGCATATTGGTACTTGAAGTACACCATGCCCATCGCCATTGTAGGTTATGAGCAAGTATCAGCCAACAACGTTCTCACTGACAAATAGTTACTAATGATTCATAATCTGCAAACTTGTTGGTCACTTAGCCAACCTACTTTCGCTTTGAATACAACTCTAGGCTGGTTGTGTTTAGAGAACTATCGTGGTCAGATTGTGTGTTAAAGTACAATCTTGAACTCAACGTAATAACTTGAACGGCCCAATTACTGACCATTCTGATAACACGCGATCGATGTGGTTGGACAGGCAGAAGACTAGGTCTATTGCAGCGAGAGTTTTCCCTAATCCATCTAACCAATCATGTGTAGGACGAGAAAATTTCAAACACAAACTCAAGAAGAGAGGAGAACTTTTAATCCGCCATCAGTTATCATAAATTTCAAAGTATTTGTTTTACCGCTGTTGGTTGTTGCCCCTGTGGGAAGAGAGCGGATTTAGTTAGGGCCCACGGAACTTCTTTGCAATGGCTTAATTGTGTTTTACTTTTTACGGTTGGCTAGTTTATTACAAGATTATTCTCTGGCATTTTGCATTGGATTTTTAAAAATGTATTCATTTCCGACTAAAGACTTATTGTTTCTTAGTTTCTTTGTTGATTGAGAAAGCTTTTAGTAGCGATTTGCCCTCTGCACATTTTTGCGGCACGGGGTGTTACAGATATATTTTATCAGTCCATTACGGAAGCAGAAAACCGGCAGATTTGGATTTCTGTCTGTGTTTGTGGTCCCTAATTGCTATGTTTGATATCATTTGTTACACATTGAGAAGGTCTAAGCCTTGAATACATTTTTAATGAGGAAATAAGGTTAGGCCTGGCAAATGTTCTACCAGCCTGCTAGATTAATAACGCAGTTAAACAGTTAGTTAAATTTAACTGTCTTTTTCTGGATAATCATTTGGCGGCTGTCTCCCTCAAGTGATATCGGCTTTTTAGGCCTTTTGGTAGGGATGCATTGTCATTAATTTTCTATCATGTTAGAGAAATTGTGTAAAGGTGCAGTTTTGATTGTGATATTCATTAGACACATTACTGTTAATTTAAGATGATACTTACTCACTTATGCTGCACATATTTATTGCTCGAACTCTGGAAGTCCACAAGCCATCTTGCCTATTTGAAGTCAGCGAGTGA
>LUCH01000300.1:139631-188871 GCA_013368495.1 Paragonimus heterotremus | reverse complement strand
AACTGACTGGATCTCATTTTGTTGACCCATTATTCCTCGATCAGGTTAGTTATAACTTGTCTTTGCCTGTTTTATCTGCAGCATGATTAGTTTCAAGTTGGAAACCGCAGCCTTTTTATTCAGGTTAGCTCTCTAGTCAGGCTTTTTCGAAACAAAGCTCCAGATTTGAGTTTGCCGGTGTTACAGCCTATCGCCAGTGACTCTTCCTACTACGGCTGGAACTAAAACTCCGGTTATGTTCCCAGGAGACAATCGTTTTGGTCACCATACCAGTAGCTCCACATTAGGTATGACCTAATTATCACGTCTGAAGGTTCAACCGTTCTTGCTTGTGAGTAAACATGGGGTTGCCCGGTCGTTTGGAGTTAACAGGACAACTAAAGTGTCTCCTCTCCAGGCGGTCGAGCAAACCGGTCGTTACTCACATGCAAAAATGATTGGGCGTCCAGGTATGATTAGTTACCTGTGTTGTCCTGAAAGTTCGGTCGGGTTGGTCATGTCTTTTGAATTTCCATCATAGACCTCCGACCACCGATTCACTTTGTTCATGCTTATCCGTTTATTTGAAAGTTGATGTTTGCCCATAGTCACATTTTGTGCATCTTCAGTCCATCCTCCTACGATGCTGCGTAAATCCGGTCTAATTGAATGCAGGGTTAGAAACTTTTGTGGCATAATAATTCACTTCGATCACCCAGTAGTTGAGTGTGACCACTGGGAACTAAGACAGATTTGGTTTGATTCAAAACATTGCCACAAGATTGGAGACATGCGCGGTGTTCAACGACGATAAGAATTAGAAACTAGCGTTTTATTCATTGCGTTCTTGAACAAGACAAACCGATCGCTGCCATAGCCGTGGGCTATCCTATTGTGTCGCTGAATAATCAAGATAAGTTTACCTTTCGACGTCTAGCTGGATCAGACGATTGTCTTTTCGGATCTGGGTCTGTGTTTGTGCTGTCTCTATTTGAATCAAGCCCCTAATAATTTCTTTTTATCAGTTATTCCAGGTTGTCATTGGGTAATGTTAGTGAATAGTCATTCTTCCCTAACAGCAGTATTGACGATGAACCCAAATCAGACGGTCGAGCTTGACATGGGTTCGCGTTTTACTCTAAGAACAAGTAGATCTAACTCGAAAGTGTCCCAGTGAATAATCACTTATGCGCCGTCAGACCTAGCACTTTAGTCAGAGACAGCCGTTGCAGACCAGAGTGAGGTTATACATATATATATATATTTATATATATATGTGTATATATTTGCTTCCACCCTCTCTAGTTTAGATGTTTTGGGAACGCTTTTTATGCTATCGACTTGGTGGTCTGTGACGAACCAACCTCTTAGGAAACATTTTACTTACCGGTGATATGGCCGTAAAAATCAGTCGTCTTATTCCGACCGACTTTCATACTTACGAACTTCTCACGGGCTCTGCACCTTGTACTACGCAATTTAACAAAAATGATAGCAATGCCATTTTGCGCGGCTCAACCATGGTCATAATTTGTTCATATTGCCGCCAACTGTGTTCAGCGCCATTGTATGAAAGATGAGTGTAAATTTCTGAACAACTTTCTTGACTCATGATGTTGTTTGCAACCACTTTGTTTCATTGTTTGTTCAGAGATGTTTTGTCTACAAACGTAAAGTATTCAGTTGAAGGTAGATCGGTAAGGATATACGAACATTTTATCAAACAGCACTGCCAGCTAAACTGTACGGGCTAGAACAGTAACGTGATACGAGCCGTCACTTGGCGGACATCTCAACTGTTATGTGAGCCACCAGCACAAAAGTCGTCTGAGGTAACAGTACTTATAAACAAGCATCAGCCCATCTTCCCTGTTAGCCAATATAGCAATGATCGCTGTTCTCTGAAATGCAAACTTACAATGTGTCTGCTCAACATCCACGAGTATTAATTCCCCACAAGATCCGAAGACAAAAAAAAGCATTTTTGTCTGGGAATGGACTAGTAGTGTTCTGGTTGAACTGTAGTTGCACTGACAGTCGGTTTTTTGTGTTAGTGGGGTTGTAGGAGAAAGAGGTAATATGAACTTACAGCCTTTTGCAGTGAATTGATAGATGGGTTGGTCGTTTCATGGGAGAGTACAAGTGGCCTGAACCAGCTCGTTCAGCTGGGGATAATAAATACCATGTCTAGTTTTATCCTTTCTGGGGATTATTCGTGGGAAAATAAGTGTTTATGGAGCTTAGAGCTTTAACATTTATTGAACTTCTGGGTCGTCACCTTGTTTTTTGCCTCTTTTTAAAGACGGTGGCAGTAGATGTTTTTGTAGAATGACTACACTCGTTCTGTCCATATGGCACAAACAACGTTACAGCGACATATGTTTAATCAAATAGTGACACCCGTCCGTTGTGTGTAATGAGTCGTACGACTGAAGAAAGTGGCACTGAGTTCGTGTCAGACCTTCTACAAGAGGCGTACTTAGAAGCGTGCAATTAGATCAGACAAGCAGAAGCTCACGGGACCGCTAAAGAGTTCACATGATCGTCGATCATAATAAACTTGATAAGAGTGAGATTGTTCATCTGACCGTGAACGATTAACATTTTGTCATTTGCTATTGCCTATCCGTCAAAAACTGAAATGGTTTAGGACCTTGGGTTATTAAAGTTGAATGAAGTTTTGAGGTCCGGATCTCCATTCACCTGGTCTTTTCAAAGATGGTTGGGGAGACTGGTTTTTTCGAAATGACTACACTCCGCTTTGTGAGGATAACAGACGAGATGCCCCGTGATTCTTGATTATCAACAATAATTCCGACTTTACAAAGATGCCGAGATAGTTTGTGACAGTCACAAATGTATTAGCTTTGTCTTTATGCCATCGAAAATGCTCATGGATGTCTTAATTTGGCGACCGCTGAAACAGACAGAATCAGGTGTGAGACTAGCAAGTATGTTTTTAATCCGGTCGCGAGTGTGTCGTTCATATATTTGTCTTGCGATAAAAGTGGTGCATTGACACTTCCTTTCACAGCCAATAGTCGGGGTACTTTTGTACCTAAATGCAAGCTTCGGCTTCTTTGTCCGACATGATTTCTGGGACTTTCCCCATTGCGTAAAATCGCACTCGAATTATACCGCCTTAACAAAGTCGATGTATGACACCAATGAGTGTTGAACGCACTGTTGTATTCAGTTATCTGCAGTGTTCTACATTTTAAATGACGTTCGACCAGGAAACCTCATCTTCTCATTCATTCTCATCTACACGACAAATTTAATTCTGAAAGAAGCACACGGTGAACCCGAGGAATTTTTGCCAGTTACTAAGCCAGCTGATACTGAATATGCGACGACACCGCCTCACCTAAGGAAGATGTGTGAAATTCAGAATCGATGAAGTAATAAAACTTGATTGTGTGGTATATGTTTTCATTACCTTGAAACGGTAATACTGTTACAAGATTGGGCTTGTACACAAGCTGTCTCTACTACTTCAGACAAGCTGCTGCAGACTGTTGTTTGTCTCATCCAACTGGGTATTACCATCCCATCAAGGCATGACTTTTCTGACGTTTTGTTCGCCAGGTTAGAGAAAACAGGTAGTGCATTAGCTAACTCATCAATAAAGTAACCACAAAGACGCCTGTCTAGTAAACACAGGGTTTCTAACGCGTGTGTGCGTACATTTCCAGTTGTGTAAAAGCAACCCTTAGCGGGTTATGCTGAGGACTCTTTTATCTTGTCTATTTAACGACTGCTGTCTGTGCCACTTGGTTAATAGTAAATGTCATCAGTGCAGAAAGAAGACACGTCGCGATAGCGAATGGGCTGATTGTGTGAATAGTGCGGAATTCCATCGATGCCTATTTGGAAAATGTACGAGTTTGTGACCGATAACTGAGATAACGAAAGTGCACAAACTTCTCTGGTGGAGTCGCGTACTCTGTGGGTCAACGGAGGGTCTACCTGACCATACATTATTCACCATGTGTATCGGTGATTGGAAGAAGCTACAAGGTAATCAGGCTGTGATGTGGTCACGGGTTATTAACGCCTTGACCTTTTGCTCGGTGTTTGTGTCGTTAACCTGATTAGGTTTTCATGACTATCCACATGGCTGGTTGGAAAAGCTCTAAGATGACAGTGTGTTGCAGCCCTCCTTTTCGTGTTTTCTCAGTTTTTGTCCTTTCCACCCATCTTTCTTTTTCCTATACTTGTACTTATTTATTACTCTGCTACTCTGTACACCATTGTTGAGACCAACGGCAGCCCGAGCCATAATACTCACGAATATGAACCAAAGCTGATAAGGATGGTTCCTTCGTACTATACAGCGTTTGGACGCGGTGCACGTAAAGGTTGGGTAGTTGCTTTATATGGGCTTGATTTCCATGAACTACAGTCTCCACTGTTTCTTTCGGTTGACTACTCTATCAAACAACGGCAACATATTTCCAGTTTTATTGACAAATTTCGTATGATTGTTATTTTTTGGGTAGCCTCTGCGTATTATTCATCTTAGAGCTTGGGAGTGTCACAACTGCGTGGTTGTCACATCATATCCAAAATTCTGGTATAGTATTTGGTAGCGAGTTATTCTCCAGTTTTTTGTATGAACACTTCAACGATGATTGTGTTTATAGTTTTCCACTCAATTTTCTGTCATCCTATAATATGTGGATACATCGTCTGATAAGCTTGCCAGTGCCATCCGGCCTTAACGTACTATTTGGTCAGCGCTTCTTTTCAGTAGTTCCTGTAGTATTCTCTAGTCAGAGTAGGGTCTACTGATGTAGAAACCGTACTACCTTAGCAACGTT
This sequence comes from Paragonimus heterotremus, assembly GCA_013368495.1. Lineage (NCBI taxonomy): Eukaryota > Metazoa > Platyhelminthes > Trematoda > Plagiorchiida > Troglotrematidae > Paragonimus > Paragonimus heterotremus. Next base: position 184,069 of record LUCH01000300.1, on the reverse strand, counting down.
TGCAGCAAAGACTTGCAGTTTTTGGGGCTCTTGTTTGTATATCCCATATGTAAGTTTCAGATTCTTCAGTGTTTTGCTGATTTTGTTCATCAGTTTTGTGGTAGGACTGATGATGTATAGTTGTGTCACTTAATATCTGCACTGCCTTTTTGATTTGGCTTGCTTTGTCCACGAAGACCGTTGTTTGTTCATTGTTGGCTTTAAAATTACGGTCATGTTTACTTTACTTTAGGTTGTTCTGAATTTTTCTGCCTCATTCAACTTGTTAATTTGTCTATTATAGGCCATACATCTGAAGAGGTCTACTCCTAGCAATGACCAGCAACAGACTATTCAGTATCTGTAGTTATTTTCGATAGTGACGGATCACAGAACGAACGTTTTATTAGGCTATTGTGTTTATGTTTACTGAACTCATGGTTATTTTGGTATTCCGGTAGGCCTTGGTATCGGTTCCATGCAAAACATACGTAATTGGATACGTAATTTAATCTGGTTCAGTGACGGGGTTGTTTTACTAAGAACTGTCTTACAGGTGTCCTCTTATTCTTGTAACTGGACATTCTGTTTGCAGAGTGCAGGCTTGTTTATACTGCTAGTGCATAGCCTGGAATCTAGCTAGGTTCAAGCTAAAGATCACTCACATTTGGTGGAAGCCTCCGCTTTCAGATGGACTTTTCAGTCAGTCTGTTTCGAAAAGTAACACTGGGTATTTGTTCCGTTCTTGCCAACGCTCGCCAGTAGTGTACATGTTTGTCACGGCCGGGATTAGAACCCTGGCCTCATTTTCACTAGGCAATCGTATTTAACACTGCGTCATTGACCTCATATTGGGCACGATCGAATTACCATTTGTGAATGCTTAGTCACCTTTGCTTGTGATTAACGATCAAGTTGTTCGATAGTTTCGATAGGGCACATAATTAATGTTTGTCAACTTCAGTCGAAATCTTCAATCTCGTTATAAGTGTTAGGTGACATCATAGGTTACTAATGCAAACTTCAAAATAACTACCCAGAACTTGGGTGATATTTCAGTGTGTTGATTAGCATTCCTCTTCGAATTTGACGACCATATTACACTCGACAATGCTGTTTCCAGCTTACGTCAGTGCATCAGCTGAAGTCACTTTTGAAGCAGACTTCTCAATTTTTTTGCAATGATTTGTATTATTTCAGTGTCAGTGATTCACACTTGTCATATGAAAAAACATCCTAGCTTGTAAATTACATCAAGAAACGCAGAGAACCAAATTCAACCCCAGCATCTAATTTCGTAGTAACGGTGTACTTTTCACAAACAACCGAGTTGTTATTGAGAGTAAAGCATCAGTCCCAAATGACCTTTCCACAGCAAAACATTGTTCCAGTTAGTTAACTGTCATTACTTTGCACACCATTGCGTGACGCAATAACGCGATTGTTACTGCTGAATGCGACCAGCCGTCGGAGAATGTGAATCTTGGAGCCTCTAAATAGCAAAAGAAAGCCTGTGTAGTTCATGTCTGCTTCCTGGAGATAGGCGCGTGAGCGTTCCTAGCCATATTGCTTTTCTGGACGAACTGCAGATCAAAACGGTGTTTTAAAGGTAGAAACATAAACTTGCTAGATAGCTCATTTTTTCCAGAAAAACATAAAAAGACTATCTGTTCCTTATTTATCTAGTTCACACCGTGCAGACGTGATGCACTCAAAAACAAACAAAACTAACGTTTAAAGTAGGCTGCTTACGTATATTTCAATGATCAAAACTGAGGTAGGCGACTACTCAAGGACAAAATCATTGTCACATACAGAAGGCCAGGTTACTGTGAGTTACTTTGAGTAGCTTCAGGATAACATGTGTTTGGCGAGGTTTGAACAATCGAAAGGCTTTTGTCGAAACAAATATATGAATGTTCGTAACATCATGGTCATCTTCTTAACAACCATACAACCATGAAAGAAACGAACCGTGCACAGAAAGAGAGGAGACAAAAGAAGAGGAAGAGGCCTAACTACTGAAAATAACTTTGTCTAGATTGAAACATACAACATCAAAGTGCCCGCATCTTGCAGACAAATAAACCAGCTATAAGTGAATGTAAGACGTCATGGACAAGATAGCTTCTTTACGGCTTTCACTGCTCCGCGTCATTAAGTGCACTCACTTCACAGACAATTCAGCGAAAAACAACGACAACATTCACGTCGCTGAGTCCGATTAGACGCCATCTCACTTAACGTCTCCACCCACTGATTTTGTGAGCCGTAATGTTGTCGGACTGGGAGATGAACCCGACCTACGGTAACAAGCCCCTTTGTAAACGACTTCATTTCTCCCAAGCCAGGTCATGTTTGCACCCTGAAACTTACGCTAGTCTATCTTGACACAAGCAAAGACTGGTCGGTGTGGCAGACAACTAGCTGTCGTCCTTGGAATACAGCGTTAGCATGCAATTCGGTGCACGTATAAATACTAAACGAGGCCAATGGTTTGGCAACCACAACGGAATACTCGTTTCTTAGTAACTTCGTTATTTACCTGTTGATATCATTCGATGCGACCGATTGAACCCATACGTCGGTAGCCAAACGGTTCACATCTCTTTCCGTAAGCGGCCAAGTTCCACAGCTGTAAAATAATAGGCTTTAAAGTCACCTTATGTACTCAACTGTGAAGCTTAGGAGAAATAGTTCTGTGTCGTCGGAGATATCCTAGTTCAGCGATTACCACCTCAGGCTTAGAGACACGCGCTTCTGTTTTGCTCATTGCACCTCCACCGCCACCGTTGACACAAGTCGGTCATCAGTCTTCATAGCTTTATTATCCAAAATGAAGTCTACGTAGGCACAACAGTGTTGCAGAAACACCTTGCAATTTGATTCTAAAAAGCGCATTCGGAAAGGTCTTGCAGGGCTCTAAGTAGCGTTTATTATTATGTGGGCTGCTTGAAAATTGTCAAACCGCAACGATTTATCGTCAGCATAACCAAGACCAGTCAATTTCCTACCAGGCAGGAGGTCCACATCGGCACCTTGTGAGCGCTGGAGACAGTCCATTGTTATTTCATCTGTAACAAAGTCAGGTGTAATTGTTGGAATTGGACAGCTTTGATGTACACATTCAAACGTTCCTCAGCCATGCAGACTACGTATTTTGTTCTCATTAGCTTACTAACATACACAATGGCGTTAACCCATATGGTTACTTAATATTTTGCGCACAAAGCAGCAGATTAATTGGTAGGGCGTATAATATATAGATGTTGATGTCTCAGAGCTAATCACAGGTCAGTATGCAACCGGTTTATTCTGCGGGTGGTGTTGGTGAAGAACTGCACACATGTCTACGGCAAACTCCTTAAACCAATCTTATGACAAACTACTGAATCTCCCAAATAAATACGCATACCACGCATGAGTAAACGGTGAGTAGAAAAGATCATCTCAGCCGAGGGACATACATAGGCCTGGATATAGGTAAATTTGGGTGTGTCCAAAATTTGGCAACAGTGTCCTCAAATCGACTCAACCTGTTGAAACATGCTTTCTCCAGTTCCGTTTGCCACAAGATACAAGGATTAGTGAGCTGGACAAAGTAAACAATGCGATCTTCAAGTAAATGCAGCTGAGCACAAAGAACACTGCCAAACGATTTTCAATTGCAAGTTTCATTGTTGTTTGTCTCGTAAGGATTCATGTTCCCATGTAAGGAGAGGGAGCGATCTTCAGCCTTACTTAAGTAGGATATGTACAATCCTCCGATAAACGACCAATGCACTTGTTATTCGTTATTAAATTCTGCGTTTGTGCTAGACGACTCTACAAGGACCTTGAAGGAGATGTTGAGAGTGTAAATTGGTATCGCGGACGAACAAATACGGTATGCTGTATGTAGGTATCAGTGACATGTAGGAGCCGTAGTAATAAGGAAGACTTTCATCTGAATAGACTTAATGTATCCCGTTGGTATCAACAATACCTCCGAAGGGTGAGACAAGCTTTGAAATGCGAACAGACTGTCAAGTAATCAGCGTTGCTTTAGGACCCCTTTTGAGCGGCGACTGGAGTAACCAGTTAGCTTGGGTGAAGAATAATTTTCAGTTGATGTCGGCACACTGGATAGCTTTTTGTATGAAAATTTGTGATGTCACACTTACAGTTGAACGTGTTCATCTAATTGAACCTTATCATCTCTACGTATGTCCTGCGTCACACGATTACAGTTGCTGTTTCACCAAATTCACGTGCATCCAGTGACTACCTAGTAATCCTTATCCGTATCTTATGGCAAATACCCGGGTCATACTAACGGCATATAAAACCACATCGTGGATTTCAAGGATGCCTTAAGCCTACATCGAAATCGTACCGTTTTATTCCATTCTGAGAGGAAAGCGCCCAAGCGATTTATTGAAGTATTGCAGAGGAAAAAAATAGCATCACACTTTTCTTCCGAAAGTATTGTTTTGTAATTTCGTCGCGGTCCTTTCGCTAACTGTTTGAATCTGCCATCAACTAATAGGCAACAAGTGAGTGATGGTATTTTGTGTGTGTTAATGATCTCAGACAAACAATTTATAAAATTAGTCACATTATACGGCATTGTGGTTATTATTTGTAAATAGGTCAGTTATCGTATAGTTTTGTTGCGGAGTGCGTCTGGAGGAGTGTTACCAATTAGATGACACCGGGGCTGACCATTCATGCCAAACGTGGATTTGACTGCAGTGGCAACTAGCCGTTAACCATTATCCTGATTATAGACACTCGTGGTTCACATACCAGTGGTTCACACTGATGCTTAATTGCCATATACAGACGAAGAGAAAAAAACAAACATTGAGTAGGAAGACACAAGAGAAATGAAAGAGGACTGAAAAGGACCTGACTACCAAGAATAACTACGTCTATATTCAAACATACAACATCAAGGCGCCTACACCTTGCAAGCAAACAACTGATCTGTAAGCAAAAGTAGGGTCCTATCAGCAAGACAGCTTCCCTACGGCCTTCAGTGCTCCGCGTGATTAAGTGAATTCACTGCACATACTTTTCTGCCGAACAACGACAACATTCACGTCACTGAGCTCAATTAGCCGTCATCTCACCTAACTTCTCCAGCCACCAACTCTGTGGGTTGTGAGGGCCCCAACCTTGCAGATGAACCCGATCTACAGTGTTCACTCACTTCCTGAACGATTTTATTTATCTACACTAGGTCATTACTTGTCCACCTGGCACCTTGCGCTTGTCAGTCGCAGCATCGGCAAAGGTTGATCTGTGTGGCACACGACCAGCCAGTATCCTTACCACATGGCCTAACAGTCTAAGCCTTTGTGAACTTAAGAACTGATTGGACGTTTAATACCATATATAATCTCCCCAACCCTGTTTTCTCCTCGTTGGTGTCACCCGATACGACAGATCAAACACATATATAAGTGGTCGGATAGCTGAGGACGACTCATGACTTTTACTTGGAGTGGTCACGTTTCGCCACCGTAAAGTAACACAGCCCTCACTGTCGCCTTATATACGTAAACCTTAAGCGTCAGAGGGATACCTACCTATGGTCAGAGATGTCTCAGATTGACGCTTACTGCCCTACCCGTAAAGATACGCGCTTCTATTTCATCCACTACACCGCTGCCGACGCTGTTGCAGCTTCCCAAGTACACGAACCCGTCAACAACTTCCAAGATTTCATTATCTGACGACAAATCTTAGTTATCACAACCTTGAGGAAGCACTTCGCAGTTTGAAGCTGCAAAGCGCATTTCAAAGTATTTGGGAGAACGTGAAATAGACACTTGTTTTGTTTTTGCCCCTAGGAAAGTGTAAAACAGAAACAGCTTGTGGTCACCACAACGAAAATCAGTCAGTCTTCCACCAGGTAAGAGATCCACGCCGGAATTTTGTGAATGCAATTATATGTGGTAGTTGGCGTGTTCGCATCTTAATCGGGGGCAGTAATACCAGTTTGGTACGACCTTGCAAGTAGAATATGGCTAAATTAAACGTTCCTCTAGTAAATTGAAGCAGACGCTCCATGTTAGGATTGGCAAACTCTTGTTTCTTTTTTAGAGTGGGATTTCATTCCTACTCTTTTCTTTCCCGTTGTTGTTTATTTGATCTTCAGTGAACCTATGAGACTTCCGGCCAAGACAATCTTATCAACATCGACTTCAAATTCTGCTTCTGCCTTATGAAATTTACATTTAAACGACGTTTATGCTGGAGGGCTAGAAATACTGTTGTTAGTGCACTTGCTTATTCCTGCTTCACATACACTGCTGTCTTCCTCCCGTGCGGCTCTGGCAGTTAGAAAACCAAACGTATGTTAGAGATTCGAAAGCGAAAAGCATAATGTTTAACGTTTCCTTTATTTAGCTGAGACCCAACTGTGAAAAATCAGGGCTTCGGCTGGATTCGAACCAGCGAAAGAAACACCATGCCTCTACGCGGCAAGCACTCTACCAGCGGAGCTACGAAGCCACGCCAGGAGCTCGGAAATTTCACATTTGTCGCTTTATCTTTGATTAACAAGCAGTTTGAAAGTAAACTTGGAAGAGACCCTATCGTGACAAGTCGGAACGTCGTCTAGATTCAATCTGACGACTGAAACGACGTGCTGGAACGCAGTGCACTCTCTACCGACTGATTTGCAAAGCTGGTGGGTGCGAATACAGCATTTCCGAGTTCTCAGACTAGCTTCATAATTCAGCCGCTAGAATGTTTTGTCGTGGCTGGGCACGTTATTTCTTTCGCTTGGTCGAATTTAGCTAAAGCTCAGATTTTCCAAAACTAGATGCCTTATAAGTTAACTAATCTGTCAAACTACTTACTAATAACACACTGTCTATGCTTATCAGTGGTGTTGATTTATTCCACTGTAAATCATTCATGAGATTCTGCTGCGGTAATCAAGTCCCTAGGGTATATTCCGTGTGATACAGTGGGACGAGTAAGTGACAGATTCGAAATATGAAATCTCTGAGCTATTAGCTCTACTAGTCCCTTGTCCAACTGGTGGGGCGCTTGTAACTTTTGGGTGTGCTGTTTATTTACCCCTTACTTGTGACAGTGCCTCACCCGTGTATTTCGTTGCAAAGCAGGATGTCGCATATTTTGTGCGTAATAACTTTTTGTATTAGGTAGATTCGTTTTTGAGCAGTATAATAGTTAGCGTAGACTCCCGACCAATGAACTAGCCAACATCAGAATCCCCGACCGCGTGAAATCCCGCCACCAAGCTTCCAAGTGGCCGGATAGAAGGCGCTGGCCACCACAAACAGGTCGTAGCAGAACATAGTACATTCATTTGCATGGCTGAAGTGTATCATCATACAGTGAGCAGGAATAAGTTGCCATTCGCCCTGGTAACAAACTGCTTCCGTAGTGGATACACACGAGTACAATATTCGCTTTTGGCCTTTCCTCCTCCTGGCCGAATGTACGCATTATAATACTCACAAACGAAGCTGCTTATTATAAAACACGGGGAAATTTCGAAACTTTGGCATGAACAACTTAACGGAAGTTGGTTTCAACTGTATCTTCATTTATTTTTTTGAGTACAACTGTCTTCTTTGTATGTATTTAACAATAAATAGTGTTTAAAGTTAGTGACCAGGATGTCAAGTTCCATGTTATATGTCAGTGAACCGTCACAAGTAACGCCAGTTGTCTCCTGTAATATTACATCTGTGAACCGTGAGTTTGTGCTTAAACCATCGTTGCTCTTTTTCATCAAGTTTTCTGTATCCTTGGAATAGCGTAGTACGTCTATAGAGATTGTAATACCGAATGATGTGGATTGCTTGGATGCATAAACAGAAGGGGACTTTCATTCAAATCCAGTCGAATGTAAAACAGAGCTGTATTTATAATTAGCATTCAGATCAGTTTTTCAAATCTTTTGTTCATCTTTGTTAGCCGATGATTTGTTTATACTCATTAGGTGTGTCCGTAATATTGAATTTTTATCCAGTGTTGTTGCTCACTTCGTTTCCTGTTTCTCTTGTGTTAATTTATTTCCCTATTTCAAATGCCATTATCGAACACACTATTCGCTACTCCCTATCATTCAGCTGCCTTATGACTTTAAGAATGACATGTATCTGTCTCGTTAATGAGTCTAAGATTGCTGCAGCAAACAAATTCAGGTGTCACTACTAAATGTTTCTGACAGCCTCGCAGAAATTGGTTTTTCCAAAACCTTTTCTCATATTCGACTCTGGATATTTTAAGTTTGATCTCAGTCCAGAATTCCCAAACGAGCTTATCGACACTTCCTGTAAGTGCGAAATTAACATGTATGCATGGCCATATAAGGGCTTTATTGTACATTCGTTAATGTATACAGCCAATTTGGCGCATACTTTTCTGATAGTTCCAATCTGTCGGAGGCAATTACCTAAAAGCTGTCACGTTTGTACCTCCAAGCAGCTCACGGTCTAAAATACAGTGAACAATTCCCAGCCAAGCAAAGCATCTGGAGTTTGTTCGATGAGCAAACCCTAATATGTAGGTCTAATGTATTTTCCCTCAATTAAAAAAATGCATCTTTAGTGAACGTTTTTTGGCTAAAGAAGCAGATATCCAGTGCGATATAAGTTCACTTTTGCATATTCACCTAACTAAGAAATACAACAGTACATTAAGACTGATTAACAATTATGTCCCATAGACATGTGGCGTTAATGCAGACCGTCGTCATGCGGTAACTTAAAGAAGTGTGCCGTGGTTTTGACTAATAGCAAAATAGTCTATCAGCGAACTTAATCTGTTTTATTTCTTCGTGTTATCAGCAGCTGTTGTATCTTTTATAGCTGACATAAACATCACGCAAAACACATTCTCATTTCATCTTTCAACCGCGTGAATTGATGGTTGATTTTGTACCCTGTTTGCTTCCTGGGAGCGTATTAATGGGAATGATTAACTGGATAATTTGATTGCATACTTTAATTGTCTATTAAGTGTTGTCTTTGTTCATTTGGCAAACATTCAAATTCCATTAAAAATCATGTTTTCAGCGCAAACATCTAATGTCTCCTGTATTTGAAGTTGCGAGTGGTTTGCTTGTTCATCTGCACCATACTAATCCTAACTAAAATCAACACGAACGAATCTACTGGGGTGCTTATAGCGAATACTTCAAAGCATCTTAGTTTGGCGCCCATAGAATTTTGTTCTTCACATGAGACCGTTTGTTTTTGTGGTAAAATAACGCTTAGTTCCTTTATGGTGGTTTTTCTCGATCCAGCGTTCTCATGGCTTGTCTTTCGCAACTATTGTTCGAGCACTTTTTGGAAACCCTTAACTGCGAGTGATTTATGTTTTTGGAATCCCAGCTAAACCTTCATCAGGCAACCATAGTGACTACTGCGCCAACACCTTGGTATCATGAATGAACTAACATGCGCAAACGCTCGACTACATTTTCTTCTGAGGAGTGTTCAGATTATTCGGTCACTAAGACGGAAGTCAGCAACTATATCCTGAACCCCAACATTAGGATTTCTCATCAAGTTGGTTCCATATAAGTCATCAAGGTTGTCGAGCAACATTTTCGCTACTGACAACTGGCAGCAATGGTGATATTCTACGAGTGTAATACGAAATCCCTCATGGAAGAGGAATGAATTTGATTTCGAATAGTTCTGGTGGGACCATGTCGCAAACAGCGATGAATCTGGGAAGCAAACACCTTTTGTCACGAGCATTCAGCAGCCTGGTGCAGTCACTTTCCAGTCGTGGAAAAACGTAACGACTTAGCCTGCGTAATCAATAATTCAGCTGTTCGCCTCAATGTCAGTGCGAAAGCAGAGTGGCGTTAAGCGAGTAGTGGACAATCACCTACACGGCCGGATATCTTAGTGATGCAACTGAGCGAAGCTGCTGGTTGACAACACGAAAGCCGGACGTCGGTTTAGAGCTAACCGACAGTGTTTTAGTAATTTACCTCAACAGCTAAATGGTGTTCATATTGACCTTCGCCCCTTTTACATTTGCTCTAGAGTGATAGGTGGCGAAAGAAAATATCGACTACGCTTTCTGTTCAAATTTAATGTTTTTACATCTTATGATTATCTTCGGCGAAATTTTAATTGTAACGAAGTTGGTTTTATGATAATTTTTGTACGGTCATCTTCCCAAAAATGAGAATGATACTTTACGATTCAGCCACACAAGTCTACTTGTTGTCCGACAAAATTAGGTATAACGCTGTATCCACCAGCTGAAATCCAGACAATGTGAGAAATCACTTAAAAGATACAGCTTTCTTGCAGAATCACATGGCGTGATGACAGCTGTAAAATTGTATTCGAGTAAAACGATACATGTGTGATCAATTCACAGCTGTTGTCATCATTTATTCTACTTAAGTAATGTACTCAATATACGATATTAAGTTGTGCATGTGTACAGATATCGCTGGAATACTGTCGGGTTAATTTTATTTCTGATATTCCATTAATCTGATGTCAAAGTGAACATGCTCCTTTCCGTCTATCTCGCGTCGTTTGCTCAGTTATACATAAACGTATCTATGGTGTCTAGTTTAGTGGCTTCCCACGATTTTTCAATTTTGTGATACAATGATTATCTTGCAAATGTCCTGGAGGATGTTTGACTAGGTTAACCTTCCGTTCAAACTTTTGATCTGAACGCTCCGAATGACGAAACTGACTTGCATATAATTCATAATATGGCTGATAAATATGCGTTGACATATGTTTTGCAATTCTTAAACACACGCTTGCCCATATAGATTTGTTACGACGACTTGAGGTTTCAAAGTGTGCCTCTTCAATCCAATCTTCGTTCATGTTTTTCATTCACACAATTTGTCCTGTCATTTTTCTGCTCCAGTCAACCGTAGAATCTAAAGAAAAGAAGGTTAATGTTGATCTTGCTTTCCAATCAACACTTTACACACATTTACTGAAACGATCAGTAATATATCTACGTTTCTGGGTCGTCTGATAGTATGGAATACGTTCAGAAATACTGAATCCTCTCAGGATCACTAGTGACCACTGACTTGCACTTTTGCGAACAATAACAAACTATGCCGCGTTACTGACAAAATGGTTGTGAACAATGCAGAATGTTTCAGAGATTTCTTGATCAGAAACATGAAAGGACCTGGTTCGATTAATGTTATAAATGTGTGATAATATTGTTGGTTATCCTGTTTTATATGTAACCGCAAATTTTCACGTTTTGTGTTGATGTCTGTAGCCTTCCTGCCACATTTGCAACTGTCATCTTTGAGTTGAACTGATTTTCAGACAGGTAGTGAACGGGGAAAATGTTCTTTGTGAATTTTATGGGACTGGAATTTTTTTCTCACGTCTCACATTGACCAGTCATTGTTAGCTTCTCTCGCTACGGGCAGAACGGCAGACATAAGAATCAACATTGTTGAACTTGGCTCATTTTAATGGACTGAGATAACCAGATTGAATTTGATGTTGAAACACCAATAACTAGCGGTTGAAAGACGTGAGGTTTGCTAGTTTTATTCGATATTGAGGGTGATGAACGACTGTAGTCACAGCAGTCTGAAATTTTTCAAGACTGACCGACATCAGGTTTCCGAGCAAACCGACCTTCCCTGGAAGAACGACAATCTCTTAGGTAATCAGTTGTTTGACTTCGGTTTTAATAAGATTGTGTACTTCTACGTATGACCATGGGCCTGCTATTTAGCTAGATGGTGACCATTGACCGAAAGCTTGCTTTAATCATATGCCCTCCAATTCCATTCCACGGGTGTTACGCCAGGCACGAGTGCGGATGAAATCCCAAGTGGTCCAGTGCAAACCACTTGTGATGAACTATTTGGGACAGAATCGGTTAGTTTCGAACACTATGCATTATGTTCTACTGACGCATGGTGAGTGATTTGGTTGAAATAAGTTCAACACAAACTATATTAGTCTGCAAATTTTCTATACAAATGGAGCTTTTTCATGTTATCTCCGGAAGTCAAGGTCAGTTTATGTGGGTCAAATTCACTGCCGCCGGTTATATAAAATACCCCACACTTTCCGCGATTTCATCTTGGAAAAAATTCCCATATCGGGGTCACCAGTTAGGGCTAGTACAAAAGTTACTTCGTCTACTGTGGAACCAGTTACGCCATCTCAGCAGAAAGCAATTTATCGTTGACACTGATTCTGTGAGACGAGTGGAACAGTGATCAACAAAATTGTCTAATCAGAGCTCAAATTGCAGTAACACCAATAACATATTCAGATGGTTAGTTTCGACTAAAGCGAACCTCAGTTTTTGCGCTCTTTTCGGAAGATGGCTGCCGAACGAATAGTGTGCGATAAGTCGTGGGTAAGTTCAAATAAACGCATGTGCAAAACGTTGAAGAATGACACGCTTTGAATACCAAATGATTTTGTGGAGAGTGTTGGTTGTTCAGTAAGTTCTGGTTTCAAACAGAAATAAACCGCCAAGAGTAGTTTCTTCAGCATTTCACCGTCTTTTCCCAGCTTTCTGCTAACGATGTCCACGTGTGCAAATAGATAATCTTCAGTACAAGCAATTCTACATGAAAAATCTATTCCTGTTATGTCTCGATTGAAATTTTTGTGTGTGTGTTGTAAACAAGTCCTTACTACTCGGTGATCAATTTAACGGTATCACTTCAAAACTGATCCTTCCAGTTCCATTGATTTTAAAACTACTCCCTCTTAATGTGATCGATCATGTCCTGGGTAAAATTTACACGTACATTTTTGGGACAGTGTCTCTGTACGTCGTAGTATCTTAATAATATATTGACAGACGAGTTGAGTTACTGAGTAGATTATTTTTGGTTAACATCACAAACTCGCAGTTTCTATTGTTCCGGATATGTCATTAGATTTCCTTCAGTAACTCTCTGTTTAACCTGCATTTCCGTTTATTTAAGCGCATAGATAAAATAGTTCATATTGGTTATACCGAATGCATACACATCTTGAATGATGACATGTGATTCCTTCAATTCAGCCAGTATATAAACTGTGTTTCAGAAAGTCTATCACAATTATGACATGGTTATTTGTCAAACATTACCGTTACTTTACTTATGGTTTGCAATTTGTTGTAATTCGGCAAATAGGCATATCTGGGTAATCTCGACCACATATCCGGCCACGCGGACGGCAGAATTTGAATTCAGACAACAGTTATCCATTTGCAAGTTAAACACACTCTTGTTCACTGTAGTCCGTTGGACACTTTTGATGTCAACAGGCTCATAGACTTCCGGTGAATTGCGTTCAGTAAATGCACCACATGCACTAACATACATTGTGAAAAGACAGAATCACTCTGTACTATGAAGTTTACTGACTTTCGGAACCCTTCGTGCAGCCGATGTTCATCGTCCGCTCTGTTTTACGAACTCAGTTTGGCGTGAGATACGCGATGAAATAACTAGCAAATAAATCGGAAAATTTTAAGTTTTTGTCACATTTTTGCTGTAATTTTGGTTTGATTCGGCATCATCACTAGTTTACTTACTGGTTTAAATCTGAGGTCCTCGTTGTTTGATAATATGTACAAATTAATTCTGCAGTGCAACCAACATTATTTTGATAAAGTTTGTCCCTGTTCTGTCACATATGATCGTTTCATTCCGCAGAGCAATCGACGATATGAGATTGTTTTCTTCTTACTCCTTTTCTAACCTTGGTATCTCAGTACCGGCGAAACGCAATCATTGACCGTCACAGAGTCCACATCATCTCATTTTGGATAGATTTGACTGAACATGCTCCAATAACTAAGTACATACGGGTTAATAACCTGGGCCAATATATTTGCATATCAACAGAAGTGCAGGCCTACCGTGACCTCCATATAAACATGTAACACTGGTTTACACATTGACGTGGAAAAGTCCTCAACAAATTGCAACAGATTTACGAGTTTACTGCAATTTATTATATGGGATATATCTGATTGAAACTAATGTCCGCTGCCTAGCCAACGCTTTGCAATCAAGTCTCAACGGACATAATTTTTGTCACTTACTGACCATTTTGTCAAGTGTTTGCTCACCCTAAGCAACATGTTCTTCCACATGGACTAATGCATGATGGGCTACGGGCACATTAACAGTGAACAGTAGGCATAGATCTTGCAGAGAATGACAGTGGCTTCTTTAGAAAAGAGGAAGAATAAGAATGTCTTTTCTTAAACAATTAACAAAAGGTAAAGTCTCGCAACGGCAGCAAATAAACGGTGTTTATCATGAGGAATATATTGTAACCGTCTTGGGGTAGAGGTATATGAACGTCTCACTTTATTCATTTGGTAGCTGTAGCTCTTGGCACTAGTTGTGATATATTTGAGAAGGATTGAGAAGTCATAATTTTGAAACAACGTGTTAACAATTAGTAGTGTGGTTTATTGGTAACGTCTAACTTTCAAGCATGTGGGGCGTTGCTTCTGTTTTCGGAGTGAAACGTTACGAATAAATCAGATTGTCGATTGCTTACCAATTGATACGAAGATAAAATTTTCGTTGTTTTAAGCGTAATCTCTCTTCTAATAGACCTTGATAGTTAACCTTTGGTGACCACAATTAATTGTATCCTACCATGTTTGAGTACCAGATATGAGCATCTCGTTGAAACAAATACCTTTTGAATGGTCGCACTGCATTCTGGTAACGGTCTTAATTATACGTTGACAAAGGGACTGAAACCATCTGTTAGTTAGTTAAAGTCAGTTGGTCACGTTGACATTCTTGGGTGTGTGTCTCGTGATACGCTTACTTTCCAAATAATGACAGTAATAGCGGTGAAAGGTTGCTGTCGTGAGAGTAAATTTTGCAGACTCAAAGGCAGATGAATGTATCGGATCAGTAGTAATCACATGTAAGCTCCCGTGTAAGTACTATTCCACTCTTAGTTTACCTTTGTTAGCCTTGTGCAAATTGTTGTTGAGTTGCTCACGTTCGACATGCGATATTGTAAATCAAGTCTTCGCTCTTTATTTCTTCATCTCTTAACCAGGGTGTCTTATTTTTCTTCGCTGAACAACCGGGTCGTTTATCCATCGTGCCGGTCAAAGGTTCTTGTGTACAGGTCGATCTGGAATAGACTTATGGCACTGACAGCGTTCTCTTGTGCGTACATACGTACTGTATCTATTCACCACGTACCGTAGATTAGCACCTTATTTTTCTCCAGTTAAACCCGTTCCATGCATAGTTAGCTTTTGCTTAGTGTGCTTTTATACAGACATAAATTGTTCGTATGTCACGTAATTTTACATTCTCGTTGTTAACTGCTACATTTGGCTGTTGTTACTAAATGTCAGTGTGTAAGATGTGAGCGGCTAAATAATTTCCACTGTTTCTGCGAACAACTTAGGCGAACTGTGATGTGTTTGCATGCACTGGCCTAACTTACGAATGAGCTGTTGTTCTGGTTTGTATTATCTAACAGTTACCATGTGATTCGGTCATCTTGAGGTCAAATTTAAACGGACCGAATAAACAACAGTGTTCATAGTAAATATTGATTCAACAAGGACAAAAGACAATGACTGTGAGATATATGGAACAAAGTGAAAAATAAACTAGAATACAATGAAAATTTGAATCAATTAGAAAGTGTATATGTGACTATTTGACAACACTGACGAGGGCAAAAACAGTGATCAATCATAGAACAGATAGATGGTCACCTACGTCTAACTTCATGGACTTCTACATGTATACTGTTTGTTAATGGCTATTTATCACAGGACAGCAGTGGTTGGCTGATGCAACACAAGAAGAGCATTTCCTGCATGGATCCATTTTTCAACTTTCTTCTTGTCTAGGCCTCAATAAGCGGCCTGTTTCAGTCTTTGGCCGACCTCACCAAGTAACACATGAATCAACCATTCTTAGTGTTTGGCGGATGCAGTGTAACTCATAAACACTTCTCTTTCAGTCCGCTATAACGTTCATAGCTCTGTCGTTACCCTGGCCTTTGCACTGACATCCTATCTTTTGTACGGTAACGACAAATTCTTCACATTAGGTTAAAATGTAAACGCGGAAAGAGGTTTACTGGAATATCACGGGATAGTTCAAATCATTGCAAAATTCAAAAAGCTAGTATTCATTGTTACCATGTGATTTGGAGTTGTGTACGTTGTCACTTACAAAGTGCTGATCGGAGATATGAGTGCGAATGCAGCATAATGATGACTTCCTGTTCACAGCGACTACAGGACTAACAAAATATTTCTATGTGGAAGACGAGTAAGCTTGATTAATCGAATGGAAAACAATTTGGAGGTAACGGTGTGCTAACCAATTTGGGGTGGTTGATCATTAAACTGTGACAGGGCCAATTGTTGACAATTGACCTAAAAGACAAACGTCCTATCCACGATCGATTGCTCACCATGTAGTCATCCTGCTGTTTCGCTGAAAAATATGTGGGTTGTATGAGGAGACGTTTTGTTCAGTCGAATCGAAACCAATAATCCGCAGCCGTTCGGGTTTATTTTGACTTGGTACACAGCTGACCGATATCGCTCACCTAGTCGACCCCTCTCAAACTTTTCCTGTATTTTGCAAAGTTTCAGTCAGTCCACCGAAGTTCATCAGGTAACACATGTTGTCCGTCGCTGAACGAATTAGCATCCGATTAAACGATCCGATATCTCCTTCGCACATGCAATGGTCGCGACCGACATTTACATAAATACCCGGCATTCCTAACTCTAGCGATGAAGCGTATTATCCTTGAATTCACCAACTCGCGTTTTAAAATGTTGGGTGACAGATTTTGCAATTTGTTATCGCCTCATGTGGTTCATTGCTACAATACTATACTAACATTTTCTAACTAGCTGGTCACTTACGGTAAACCAGTATGCTTCTGAAGATGAACTGTCAACTGAAGCCGTTCGACGTGCTATCTTCTACGGTTCATCGGAAATTTTCATTTGAAGCGAGACTCGTCTATCTACATGTGTTTCTGCGTTGGGCTGGTGGGGTGAAAATCACGGAGAATTAGAATCAGCCGTTATCCAGTCCAGAACTCAGACAATAATTAATGTCACTGCGTCGGTTGCCAAATCCTTGTTGTCCTGTGGACAAGCACAGATTGTCTACCTACCCTGTTGGATCAAAACCTCTCGTTACCGCAGCGCATTTCGATGATTTCTTCAACATGCTGTCGAATTTTTTCTTTCAAAATTTGGTTTCATGACTGAAGTGACTTCAACGCTTTAGTTGCTTGTCGATAATACTTTTATGTAAAAATGTTGTCTTTCGAATTCTAGGCTCAACTCGCCAAGGTGTTGGATGCGATGCAAGAAAAACCGGTATACAACGGTCAAACGATCATTCGACAAGGGGAGGACGGTGAATATTTTTACGTCATTGAGAGGTGAGCCTGAAATACCGTAGCTTCATAGTGGACCAGTTCCGCGTTCTATATTCTTTTATTTTTCGTTCGAGGAAGACCGAAAAGTGGTATAATAACTCGTATTTTTACGAGATGAATTTTCAAGGCTTGGGGAGGATTCGATTAAGTTGACTGCTGGTTCTTAGGTGCCTTGTACATGCTTTTATTTTCTAGTGCAAAAGACTGCACAATCACTGGGGATTTTAATATGAACGCTGCCTCTTATCAAATGCATATCGTAGTCAAGCGAAAAAAAACGATTTTCATTATAGAACGGACGGGCGCAACTGCATGCACCAATCCCAATCAGCAATGGTAGTGGGTAGCTTACCATGATGATCGATTATTTATCAAAATAAAATGAGTTTTATACTACGACATTTTTGTGAACGTATACAAGAGGACATTGTTCATTGATGGTTATCTCTACTGCGGTTCGCAGCATTGTCTTCTTTAGTGTGATTGAGCTGAAGAGCTTCGAACACATCGGGCTGCAGTCAGTAGATTTAGAAATATAGAATAATTGAAGTTGTTGCTCGCAAACCGAGTGACAAACATACAGCAAGTTTGGATAACGGAACATTTTTCACGAATGTGTCTTTTGATGATTTCGTTTCTTGTATGTAGATACCGGGTGGTCTAACTTGCAAAGTGGAACCCCAACGCCAGAGTTTTATCGTTTTTTCTTGTTCTGTACCTCTAATGTAAAATTCTACTTTGTAGGAAAAATCACAGGTATGTAGATTTTATTGTTACAGAAATTTCACTGGACACTCTTTTGACTGACATGCCTGTTGTTCATCTCGACAAACATTCAGTATCTACCATCGGTATATGCGCTCGTGTGGCTGTTATTCTGGTGATATATTGCTTATAGGGAAAGCGGGAAACAAAACATCCCAGTTTCTAGGGGTCCTAAGCAAATTAAGCAAGCAACTCGGGCCAATGGTTGAGGATGAGACTACTGATTCATCTGCGTTTCCCGACACCCTGCTTTTACTGATGGAGCGCCCGAACGTAAAAACTAGTGGTCTGGCGACAGTTTCGCTTTCAAAATCAGTTCAAGTGAGGAATGATTTTACACTTTTCTGAATAGCCAGACAAGGTCACTCAGAGGAAAGTCTATCCGAAAAGATGTAACGCATAAACGCTGTCGTGAAGAATACCCCTACAGTACTCATACACAAACGAAACGAACTGTGTCAATTCCAGTTAAAATTTTCTTCATCTATGAAAGTGGAGTTTTTCCGGTAAATACTGCCTAAGGGTTACTACTTTCAAATCAACTACCACTTCTGGACTGCTGTGTCATCCAGAAGTTGGATACAACAGTTAGAATGCAAGTCCTCTTGCATTCCGAACTGCACCATATTTAAGGGTTTACGTTTGTGTGCATAGCCATCAACATTGACAGAATGGAGAGTTTGTCATTCTATCAGGTTAAATAACACATTCAGATGTCGGTCAAAATTTAGCGTGGAGGTAACGATGTAACACAATAAAAAGGGAATTGAACAACAACTGACAGACATCCATCACTGTGAATTTTTGGTTTATGGTATGGTGTCTGTTTCAAAACAATGTAGATGTGACGTTTAACGTACGTTGAACATAAAAGATCCAAACAGTGCTACTGATTACGAAGGCGGTAAAAATCAGGGAGTGTTGCCCTACTCTTGTAAAGACAGAAAGATCTTTATGTCACAATTCGTTTAATCTGGTAACGAATTAACCAAGGTAGTTTAGATGTTTTGCGTGAACGTGGATTGTTATGCACAATTTTCCCGGTTCGTTTGGCGACGTATTTATTATTTTTCCCGTTTATTTTTTATATTACACCTGTTGAAATCTCGTGTTAACATGTGAACGACGTTTTTAAACACAACTTTAGATTGATTTCAAATCATAAAAACATCTCACCACAGTAGGCCAGCCGAATCAGGCTCATGTTTCATCTCGATAAAATGTGAGACCGATCAAGTTCATTGATTAGATGCCTCATTCATCAGCACTGTGAACTTGTCAGGAAGATGCCGTGACTCGAGTTGTGGAGTATTATAACAGTGGCGTGGAGTATCCGAGATTACGAATTTATCTAAAAACTAACATTACACTAGATAAAACAGTACTAGTCATAAGAACTGGATATGCAAGCACGCCATTGATCTTGACCTCTCGTCATCGTGGATAGTATTTCCAAACCACAACTCAAATGCCCACAGGTTCATCACTCGGACAAGTGACACCTACGAACTTCTGAATTGAATAGACAGAATTTCATATTTCATGACGACATCATTGTATGGTAGCACTACGGAGCTAATAACTGCTAGGGTTTTAATAAATAGCACTTGCTGTTACAACAGCTTCGTTGACTTGCAGAGTACGTAGCTTAGTGACTGCAAACTGTACATTGTGATTAGTTGACCAACTATACGTGGATTCCAGCTGTTCTGAGATACGTGTCGCATGCGAGATTATACTCACCCGATAAAGGCTGGTTGACAGAGACAGCGGTGGTCAAACTCAGCATGTCTAACACTATCCTCCTCATGAACAAGTCACGTTTTTGAGCTGTACGATGAAACGGAAGGCGAAGCAACGTTACCTACCCTTCTGTTTAGCTACAAGCGGAAACCTTTCTCGATACCGCATACCACTAGTCTCGGCAATGATTACACGCGCCTTTAATATTCTCACACACATCTCATCTGCCGCACTACGGAATGACAGTATAGTGCTACCCAAGTGTGTACAACTGTCCACGGACTCAAGCACATTGCTTGGGAGATGGAAAGTTCCAGTCTTGAAATAGTACTTTGCACCCTGAAGACGCGAAGCGCACGTCGTAGTCTAGGCGTATCACTCCTCTTCCCTCAAAAAGGACCTAAGCAGGAAAAACATAATTCGTTTTCTTTCTTTCAATTAAAATAGAGATCGAAAAAGGTTAATCATCAAATTCAGCAGATTCTTCAAAGCCCTTCCTTATTATCACAGCGGACGTGAGCCCGACAAAAGTGTGCTCTAATTTGAGCCATCGTTCACCTCAGCAGTAACGATAGATGTTCCAGGGAAAGTATACCTTATTGAAACGGTTTAAAATTAGTACAAGGGAGCTGAATTTAAAAGCCAGAAATGGTATAAATGCGGGCATGCCACTGACTGCGGTTTACTTTTATCTAGGGTAGTATTTCTAGCTAGCAATTTGAGCGATTTCGAGGACCCCTGTCAGGCAAGCAAAATCTACCGAATTTAGACAGCTGACTGATCAGGATCTTTACATCCTGTCTTCATATAAGTTATTAACTACCACGCGGTTCTATCTGATTTTTGGCACTAAAGGACGGTTGTCCGTAAACTCTCACTCCGATTGCAGAGTGGTTGTACAATGGTCTCAAGAAATACATACATTTCCCTAGAATGTGCTTGCAATGGGGACCGTTCCAAAGGACATCACAAACAAAAAATGGAAAATAACCTCTAGGTCTGAAACCAACGGCTCCTGGTTGCCTGTATGAATGTCCATACTTCAAGATCCGTCGCGAGATGAAAATATGACCAACTCACTCATGACTGCACTGGAATCCCGGTTGGTCTTTAAGTGTTTGGAATTCTGTAGACACAGCGAACCGACTTAAGAGCAGTAAATAACTTGAACGTGACAGCTCTTAGATTGTTGCCTTCGTGATTGTCACAAAGAGTTCGGGCCTCTTTTTGAAAGTCAGAGATCACTAGTTGCGAGGTACTTATTCAATCTTCCAAGGTATTTGAATGAGTTTTGTCAGTTCTGATATTAAATCATCAACCTTGAAAGGAGAAGGAAAGAAGAGATCTGTTTGGAAAACCTTGTTACACTTCGCTGACCAATGCGGCAGGGCCATTTCTGATTCTGACGGATGGTCATCTGGAATGCAGTAGCCAACTGTTCGGGCTCCGTCGCCTACATCACCTGTGGATACGTTCTTTGAAATGTTCAGCCCGCATGTCAAGTAGACGCGATTTACCGGCGATGGAAGAAACATCTTTTTACTATTGATCGCACACCAACTGGAGGACCAGTACAACCACGGATCAGGGAGAATAGCCTTCTGCAACTGCCAAACAAAACGACTGTTTCCATTTCTTTCGGCTGTTCGGCCAAGTGATGCTTACGGTCTATGCGCAAACTTTTGGTCAGCTTACGCTTGAGTTCATGACGGTCGTCATCATATTCAGAACAATAATCTGGCTACGCTTGTCCATGGGTTTTATCATTGCGACAGAAATCTGTTCATAACCCAGCGACACAGCTTCTTCCAACATGAATCCTCAAGGTGAGCATTCCTTGCTGCTGTGACTTGCTTCCAGTGTTCGTTAGGTTATTTCTCCTATTTCGAACTGAGCAACTTCTCGACCAGTGCTTCCTGGTGGGTGTTCATTAGAATCTCCTCGTTTGACTCTCAGACAGATTTCATCAGCGCAGAAAGAAGACATATGTTGCGATACGTTAACATTTCGTTTACTCTCATCAGTCGCAAACGTAAAACATGCAGGTTATATATGACAGACAATTAGAGATAGACAGGGTATGGACACGCATACAATCACACCACCACGGCAACCCTATAGGTTGCTTCACCCACTTTTTTGCACATAGCGCCGGCTGGTGAGCTCTAATCAGCATGGCTTCGCTAAAGGCCAGTAGTTTCGGGTTCTGATGACGTAACAATATTTTGAAAGAGTTAAGAGGGACCACCTGGTGACCTGTTATCATAAGGTGTCTTGCAATCGATGATGCGGGGCTTCGAGTACCAGATTCACCGGTTTCCGGTTGTTGTGTCATGCGTTGTTTTAACCCGTTTGGGACGTGTTCGGTCACACGCTGAGATAGCCGTCGGTCTGTTTTGCCTATATAAACGTCACCGCAACTGCAAGTGAACTGATAGACAACGTGAGAGACAGAATGGTCAGACAGACTGCGTTCGCGATTGTGTAGAACTGGTCCTTTGGTGGCGTAATTGGTTAGCCGCATACGTACGGGATAGGGCACACTTCAGTTTGTACTTGATGTCGTTTGCAAGATGATCGCCTTTGAATTGCAAAAATAGAAATATATTTTTCTTCTGAGCTGTTTGTACTTGTCCATTGCAATTGGTCGCCTAGCTGTGAATATCTATGAACTTTCCAGGATATCCATTTGCCAGCAACGTTTTCCTCAGCATTTCTTGTTCATCCTGCAGCTTATCAGGAATACAAATACGACTGGCCCTATGAAATAGAGTTTTGATCAAACCCCGCTTGTATGCTATTGGGGCAAAGCTGGAGAACTGGAGATATTGTCCGCCCCATGTTGCTTTGCGATGGATCGATCGCTGTAATTTTCCATCCCCACACCTAGTGATGAGTACATCTAAGAATGCTAAACTATCGTTTGATTCCTTTTCATGAGACAATAATAGGTTGGGGTGAATAGAATTAAGAAGATTAGAAAATAAATCAAAGTGATCAGACAGATTGTTTGCATTCACGACTGCATTACCTCTGGACGAGTGGCAAAAGAAGCGGGCGTGCGAAACAGCATGATCCCTGTCCAGGCGGTTGATCAAAAGTGCACGACAGAATGAGACCACCTGCAGCCGACTGCTGTATTATCAAGTTCTGTCCACGGCTGAGACACACGGGGAAAATCTCCATATAGCACGACGACTCTGCTTTATTCGGATTGTAGTGCTTGAAAGTCAGAGACTGTGGGATACGCACAGCTGTCGCGGTCTCCCGCCACTGTCTACGAATTGTGCCCGGACACCAAACACAACACTCTGTCGCTTTTCTACAAGCTGAGTATAAGAATCATCGGCCTATATGTTGACTTCAAATTGTTGAGCCTCCTTCATTAGGTAAGTGAGGGAGTTGTAGGACGCATCTTTGTTAGCGCATAAACAGCTAATCATTGAAGCTTACGTTGATAAACAACGCTTTTCCGGTTAGCACTGACAAAATTTAATCCATGTATTGTCTGACAGCATACAAGCGACTTTCCACTGGGATCCAGTCAGATAAACATTGCTCTGCCCTAGAACACAATGAGATTTCCACCCCACCTTGACCACGAGACTCCACTTCGGCGTCACTACAGACACTGAGATAGAAGCGCCTGAATCGAAAGTTATCCAGAAATGAACTCAAATAAATAACTTTTAGAATCGTAAACCCACGTCTTCGACAAACAGCATACATCAAACTTCCGGTTTAAGAGGGTACCTGACAACCTGAATTGGCATGGCGTCTTTTGACTTCTTTACTCCATACCATCAGATGTGACGAACATTGGCGGAAACTGCCTAAAAAACGTTCGCCTAGTTCACAGGGTAGACATCCAATTATCACATATTTATGAACTCCTCTGCAAAGCAGACAATCTGCAAATATATTCAGCGAACTGAATCCGAGGCAGTTTCTACATATTAAAAGATCACAACCGTATGTTTCTTGTAAGCGTATCAATGCTCCGAGACCCGTCACAAAGTGGTCAATTTACCATTGATAGGTCCCAAACCTTGCCGGTTCTGTATGTTTCTGGCTTTCCATAAATTTCGTACACCGGCCCAAATTCGAGTAGTGACCTACTTGGATGCAGTAGACACCTCTGTTTTTGGCGTACATATTTCGGGCCTTCGTTTCCGAACGACTGCCTGTTAACGTTCACCAATTACATGGTGCCATTTCAATTTTTCAAACTCTTTGAATGAGAATCACACTAATAAAGGACTCTCTGAATGAACTTCACGAATTTCATTGTTAACCTCCTCACCCGTATTTGAACAAAGCGAAAAACAACAGACTCACCTCTGGTACTTTGTTGCACTTCAGCTACATATGCTTCCTGGTCGCTTTTGCATCCGAAGAAGTATAATCAATAAAACATTGACCAGTCATTCTATTTTTGTTGTGTATATTTTCTGGTTGAATTCATCTAAACGGTTCATCAAAATGTTCAACTCATCGTTTAGTCTGTGCGACCGGTTGGTGACAGGTGAACCACCTCCTCCTAATACGGTTTTGCTTCAGTCAACTGGGCCGTAAACGCAGTCACGCAGAAAAAAGAGTAACATCCGGTAGTTTTCTTGTGAGACGACTTGTTCCATCTCTGCTGATCACTCTAAATAGTGGTGCATATAATCCATACGAAACTTTTGATAACCTTGCGTTCAAGTTAGTGAATATCTCTATTATTTCCGTGATCAGCTTGAATAGAACGTCGATTTTTCGTAGGGTTCATAGAAATGAACTACATACACTACATTCACACAGCTTCTCCGATACTTACTTCATTGCAGCAACTTTTCAGAGCGGTTTGTTCCGGCTATTCGTTAGAATCTTTTACTTGATACGAACTGGGATACGAACTGTTTGCTAGCACCTACTGTTAGGCGTTCATTATCAGTTATTTATCGTGCATTTGCGAAAGCATGGCCACTGATTAAATGACAGACTAAAACGTGCAAGCACAACGGCGCAGTATTCTTCAACCGAGCCATCTGTGACTTGCTGTTAGTTCCTGTATGGTTTTTATTATACGACATCCCAGATTGCGTTATGACTGACTGTGTAACCCGTGATGTTGAACTGCTCTCGACCACTGAAACTCTAGATAAAATGTGTGCAAACGAGGAAGTATTTCCCTGCAGTGGCTTCTGTGGAGTTAAAAAAAGTTTGGAAGCATTATAGACCTACGTACCTTAATGTAGTATAGCCTCTGTACCGTTTGGGTGCTTGCTGTAGTTGCACGAGCGGCTCGTTCTGATCGTTGGTTGTGCACCGGTGGATATAATAGAGAAGTTAAGGTATCGTGGGATATACATCAGTGCCTGCGGATATTCGACGGAATCACAAGTCATTTATCTGTGACTCCGATGAACTTTGTCTAATTAGTACCATCCGTGATGCTGACGTGGTCTTAGTCGTCCTATGACCATATTATTGAGGATCTTCATCCTATCCGTTGTCGACCATCACTTCCTTCAAGACCATAGTAGCGTCTGACTGGAGCAGTATATGAACAACGACGTGCTTTACTAACATGTTTTCTTCACGAATAGGCTTTACCTGTCTTCGTACAGCGATCTATTCTAACAGGTTTTTGAATTAACCACATCATACAAATGCCAGCCTATGACCCGTTACTTTATGTTCTATTTCGGAATGATGGGCTGTGTTGGAAGTTATGTAGTGGAAACCTAAAGACCATTAAATGGGCATAACTGCTGTAGTCTTTCCCTATCACCAGTGCGCTCTGCACGAACCCAAACATGCCATTCAGCCACTTCTCATCTTGATAACGAGTGTAAGGGTTAGCATTCATTAAGTCAGCTAGTGCGATACTGTCTGAGTTTTGGTTTATCTCAGAAGATCGATAAGTACATCATACGATACAATCTTAGTCACGTCTGCACAAGTAATCATCCAGTGCACACGTAGATGTAGTAAACAAAAACCTCTTCCCTTATTTTCGCAAACAGTCTTTGACCGATATGCTGAGTCGTACAGGACACGGGCAACTGTTCATTTGGGTTTACTTGAGCATGTAGTGCTCTGTTTTGAAACGCAATGTTATCTAATATCAAGTTTAGCCAGACTATAGAAATTTGGCATCAGTAAAGACCCACTAGTAGAAGCGATGTTATCTTTGACCGTTTTATGCGAGACCCAAGTGGATAAATGCATTGAAGTCGTAGAATCGTGCTGCTGACTTGACAGGATATTCGCTACAGCAGTTTGTTGAATCAATTTTCAGAGAATACTGACATTAAAAACGGTGATGTGTGCGAATACTTGCCGCTCTGGAAAACAGTTATCACCACGGTGTATATGGAAGGCATAATAATTGAAGGACACAATAATTAATCGGGGAAACAGCAACGGTTGTACAGTGTCACGACACTAAGAACGATAATGCGTGTTACTTTCTAATCGCTTGTACCGTCGTATTTGGTTGGTACAATGGACCCCACATGTAGTGTCTGACTAAGAAGTCCGATCTGTGTGGCAGCGGTAGATAAGGTTTTCTTGGAAGACGTTACTCCATGCTAATGCCTCAAGATCTTGACTCAACCGATAGTAAAGTATTCGTGGATACAATGGGTTAGATCTGGTTGCTGATTCTAGTTACTGCTGCGCACAGTGAGTTTTTGACGAACAACATTAAGTTTTGAATTATTCTTAAAGTATTTCCGTAGTACTGGATGGTATATTGATTATTACCTAACCTCCGGGCAATCAGAACGCTGTTTTCTGAGGGGCACTTCTTCTGTGACGCCCCTTCTTTATGGAAGACACTAATGGTGCGATGAAAATAAATAGTACTACTGAATATTCACAGGATCGTACATCACTTTCTAACACTTCTGAACAATCAGTCAGGTTCCATTTGGCCTGATTTACATAGTTGCAGTTGGTAATATCGATCGGTAAAGCATTTCGATTCAATGCGGAGGATCACATGAGGGCAGGGTACGAGGTCACTATGGAAATCTTCTCTATCCTCAAATCCACTTCCTCAGAAGTAAAAAATACAGTTACTGTTCGAAGCTGTTGTACACTGCACCTCATGGATTTTGGAGATTGGACATATCTTACTTTAAATTGTCAAGTTAGTTCTAGACAAAGATATAGCTGTGGCGTAGCGATCTACTCAGGCCTTATCAGTAAACCGGTGCATTTTACTCTAAGATTAACACGATCCTACGTCACGTGATGGACATCCAGACGCCGTTTTGAGCAGCATATCAGTGAACAACCATCTGCTAGTCTGAAAACAGCTAGAACATATGGAACGATTTTGTCGTCCAGGCGCTATCCAGTTATTCACTTGTCTTTGTTGGTTCAAAAAATGAGCGTGTGTCCAGTAAATTTACAATATTACGAGTTACCGTCAAATGAAAAGTGTACAGGCCGGAATAGCCCTAAGGTATTGTTCCCAGTATGCGTAGCCATCTCTGGCTGTATGACTAGATGCAATAATCCACTTGGTTTTTTCAGTTTACGTTCTGCCCTGAATTTACCAAACATATAAGTCTCATGCTTTTGTGTTCCTTAAAGTTGCACCTCAAAACAGGATAATACTTTTCCGTATAAACGAAAGTGAACAGTTTTTGACTAGCGTAATATAGTAACTTTTAAATAAGTAACTCTTTCAAAACGATTCAAGTGTATTGTGTAACAATATTCTTGTAAGCATTACGTTTATTTTGAACACAGTTGTGGTTCAGATTACGCTATTCCAAAACTTGTTTCACAACATCAAATGAGTTAGATTTGGTCAACATACAGAACAGCTGATATGTTTTGGGGGATTTCGTTAACAATCTGTATTCATTCAACGTTCGGGTTGAACGGCACTCACATTCGTTAACAGCTTTTGTAATCGCACAAAGTTTCCAGCCAGCCTCTTTTGAAAAGAGTTACTAGAATTGCGTGCTGCTTTTGCTGGAGCTGGCCTGTAACGAATTCGCTTTCGATGGTTGAGGTATGAATGCTGGCCACCTCTTTAAGAGACAACTTTGTTCACTAAGTCTCCATTGGCATCAGAGTAAGCAGGGAAAAATATCGTATTTGACACTTTAACCATCTCAAATTATGAGCAGTGATCAAGTCATTCGTTTGCTTTGAGAAAAGTTACCGTCAATTGTCTCCGATATAATAATTTGCGACTGCAACTTCTGAATCAGATTTAAATCTCTGACGCTTGTTAAACCTGCCAACAATAAGGACGTGTTCATACATTATTGTTGAGCTGTAAGAAGAGCGAAACTTGGGTCTGACTTTTTCTTTTTAAGCAGGTTGACTGACACGTCTGCCTGAAGGCAGAGTTTAGGTTCGATCTACGTGGCTGTTAGGATGGAGTATCCTTTACAGTCTACAAAAGAATCTTCGTGAATGTTTTAGTTAACTCCCCCATCAATCCTGCGCAGCATGAAATGAGGATGAAGCTGTCTGTCGTCTTAATGCAGATTTTATCCACGAGTCCCGAAGTCTGCTGTGTTTACCAGCCTGAAACCTGCTTAAAACTTTCAATCTAAGGAGTTTCATGTGGAACGTTATGAATGTGAACTAACAGTCCACATTGTTTGTTGAACTGGCTGCAAAAATTATTCACTATTTTGGTCTCTATAGTGTTCAGATCGTTAATTAATTTTACCACTAATGTCGATGTGAGCGAGTGAGTTCCTATCGTCGTCATCATCTAATTCTGCCATTCAATCAATTGTTCAACTGAAAGGCTTGCTTAGAAATTCTAAAAGCTCTTCATTATAGCATTCACAAGCCCCATTTTGCATGTTTTATTCCGCGAATGTTTATCAACCAGACAAGACCGTATGATTACCCAATACCATTACAATTTGGGAGCACAGTGTCTATGGGGTTTAGTGCTCCGGCATTCACCTTAATTTGTAGGACACAGAGAACGAAAATGCGATCGTAATTCAAGCATTTCTTTGAATTCACACTCATGGTTTAGAATTGAATGCGGTCAATAACTCTCGTTTACAAAGTGTGAATAATGTGTTCATTGTAGTCATTGTGCATATTTCTGTATTCAGAGAAGATAAACAATGGTAAACATTGCTGTGGTGTGGTGTAGATGGTAACCATTTTAAATCATCATCTTTATTTCACACATAAAAATAAGTGCTTGAACCACACAGTGGGCCATGTATAACAGTTGGATTGTCAACTTTCTCGTGGGTGTTTCGAAATTAATGTTGTTTGATCGAATGTTTCATTTATTTGGATAAGTGTAACGTTTTCTACCTACTTGTTCTAAGTTTGTGTGCAAATACAACGTAGTTAGGTGTGGTCAAGTTCCGGTCACTCAACAAATTAGTGATTTTGCAACAGTTATTTTTTATGAGTGAAACTTTGTTAATGGGATAAAAACGATATGCCAAGCTTAGAAATTCTAAGTATTCCTTCTGGTAAAACAGTTCTTCCCAAGTCTATTAGTAACCCGGTTGAAAGTTATTCATATTTTGGGTGGATTATAATCAGTGCCACAGGGCACGTAACCCTAGCCAGGTATGGTGTACTAGCTCAGCTTGCTTTGTGCGATGAAGTTTAGAAATCTCACAGTTGAACATTATTGCCAACCTTTCTTGTTTTGTTGTGAAATTCACCAAAAGATTGGGGGACAGGCTTCCGTAACAGACTGTGTCCGTTTTCTGTTCACAATTTATAAAACCCTTCCCAATAGGTTTATTCCTGAATGACCACTGTTGTTGATAACCAATATTAAGGCAGCCTTTTTAACTAAACCATTGCCTTTTCAAATCATTCGCGCCGACAACAACGTGGAGGTTGATTTAGTTGATCAAGACGGTCCTTTCAGTCGATTGTTATTGGTTTTATAGTTCTCCGCATTTTCGAATTCGGGTAACCGAATGCTAAAGTTGATTATTTAAGATGATTGCTTATACCATTTGGGACACGATGTAATACTGTAGCAAAAAATGAGGCTGACAATTTATGTCTACAAGTTTACAAACTTATCAGTTAGCTATTAACTGTCGATAACCGAAAACTATTTGTTGGATTTAATGCATCTAGTCTTTAGCAGTTGCTTGTTCATTACAGAAGCTGTTTGTAAATGTCATTTTGGACCATGCGGCACATTTTTGTTTCAGTATGTTTGAAGATGTGCTTTTAATTTGGGACACAGAGTTCACGCAAGTCCACCATCTTATCCCAGCTATAAACGTACTAAACGATTCTGATATCCGCGTGCCTGTCTGAGGAAATGCAAATGTCCTGACAAGACAGATCAGACGCAGGTTGACTACACTGTAAATTCTGTGAATGAACTCTACCGTATATTATATTGGAAACAGCATTCAAACTCCTTCTTATTTTGGCGGTCTTTTCAGTTTCATATCATCTCAACTGATTTCGGCAGTCGCGGTTGATCTTGTAAACATTGTAATAACTTTGTACTCGAGGTTTCTATTTTTATTTCGCGAGTAGTTTTTGGATATATTAGATAGAGTTATAAATCACATTATTCATAGGTATTCTAAGCTATACACTGAAACATCTAGAGTGGTATACTTGCATATAATTCTATGGAATAGCCAGCAACAAAACAAAATCCACTCAGCAATCTCGTCTGCTTCTAACCTGATGCATCCTGATCCAAATGACGCTACACTATTGATTGTAAACTTACTCAGTTCGTGTCAACTCCCTGTGCCTACGAACTTCTTCGTGTCTGATAATCTATGATATTTTTTTATTCACGGATAACTGAATGGTTTAGTAGCACAATTCTTGTTCTGCATAGAAAGCTTTCGAAACTGTTTAACAAAATGTAACAGAATCAATTTGATAATCGATACTAGTGACTAATTAGAAATTAATTTGCATCTGCTTATAACACTTTGAATCAGTAAATGCGGCAATTATGCCTACAGTTCGATGAGACTGTTGTATGCTCGAAGACTGTTACATTACAACTCGAATCTAATTTAATGTGATGTGGGGCATTTTGGTTTCGTAGAAACTGAACACCACTTAAAATTTAGCTCACTCGTCGCATTTCCATAAATTTTTCAGTTAGCCCCTTCTGAAGATAGCCAGTATAGTTGAATTTCGCTCTTGTGAAAACTCTTCACGGCGAAGTCTCAGTCAGTCCGATGGTTACGGGTTGGATTTAACAAGGCACGTACTGTGTCTTTTCGCGAGCGAATCGAACACTCAGATCCTTACTCATCAGCCGGTGTGGCTGGACGTTTACGTTCGATAACCCCATCGTGCATAATTTGAGATTAATAACGCAGTTGTGGACATGATTACCTCATGAATGGGTGGTTATAGTTCCAATACCGATCATAACAGGGATACGCTTCGTCAGTGAACTCTAACGAAAGTGAAGCTGGAATATGGTGTTTTGAAACTGGCTAGCGCAAATGTCTATGGCACTGCGACAGATGCGATCGATATTGCATGATCTTCAATCTATGGCCAACCAATTCACTAAAGTTATGATCAGGTCACCTCATCACTCACCAGTGATATTGGCGTTCTACAGATTGAATTTTTTGCCCGCCCTTACTGTCATTTTATAAGTCACCCGTGCTAGTTCACTTTATCAATTTCGCAGTTAAATCTGCAAATAACTTCAGGTTAAGCATCAGACACTCCATTCAGTCTATAGTACATTTGGATCATCATCATGGTCAGTGTCCAACATTCCCCCTGTTTTCAAACACTTATAGGTGATGGCTGTTCGTTTTCGCTAATGAAAAAAGATACCTATAAGCCATATTCTTATAGTTTTCGTTCCTTTCATACACAAACTGAATCTAAACTTTTCTTGTCTCGAAATGTAGAGATTATTTCGGGTAACAACATGACTTGGCCGTTTTAGGTTACATACGTATCAAGGGAAGTTTCATGTTTTTCCACGATTGAAATCTGTGCATTTTGCGTCAGTCTATTTTTCAATATCCCTTTACTTCCGTTTTTGATACAATGTTCACCAGTTATATTCTGTCTTTTGTTGCCAAAGATGTCTGGAACTTTTATATCCTTAAAATACCTGTAGCTCTGCTCCTCGTAAACATTTCATTGGTCTGACCGTTTCTCATCGTTTCATAGTGAGTGAAATTTGTGCGGGAAAACTCCTGTCTGACGTAGCTCATATACTTTATTCGGACTGTTGTACGCAGTTTTCCAGCTATTTCATTAGATCTCAACAGTTAGTTTTAACATCCTTCCGTTAGTCCTTAAGCCACTCAACATTTACATAATTTCAGTCATTTCACCCTTGAATAGAACGTAAAGTTGGACCAAAAATTCTTTCCAATCGCTGCCGGTTGTGTTCATTCGTTGACATTTCCGTTTAGTTTATGTGGAGGATTACTGATATTGTTATTAGACTTGAGCTACACTAGTTAGTTACCCCCTCATATTTTGTTAACGCAAGACTGAATTCGGCT
This sequence comes from Paragonimus heterotremus, assembly GCA_013368495.1. NCBI lineage: Eukaryota > Metazoa > Platyhelminthes > Trematoda > Plagiorchiida > Troglotrematidae > Paragonimus > Paragonimus heterotremus. Next base: position 151,686 of record LUCH01000300.1, on the reverse strand, counting down.
ACAACTCATGTCGCTAGATGCAGACGGTATATTACCCACTTTTTCGGTTAATCTATTCAGAAAGGCTTCTTTTTTGACAGTATCAGGTACTGTCCTCAAAATTTCCTTCATCACATGATGGAGGTTCACGATGTTGGTTATAGTGAGACAAATATATGCATGTAGATATGTTTATCTCAAAAATTGAACCGCTTAAACATAGCTAACATGAATGTCACAACACTTATTGGGGGGACAGATAGATGAGACTGAGAATAAACGGATAGGTATGAAAACTCACTACAAAAAGTTTTATTGTTTCTAATAGTGTTACTTTTCAAAAGTGCACGACTATACTTGGGTTCCATTGTGGAGGCCAGAAAGACAGAACTGTAGCAGGTATTGTTGCCAAAGCCTTCGTGCCCTCCTAGCTCATTCGCAGGTGGACAACCACACGCTTGCAGCCCAATACAGCATAAACAAATTCACCATATATGTCAAAAGCTGAGCTACGACGAGTAAGAACTGATTTACTCAAAAACGTCTATGAACTGTGATCGGAAAACTGAATGTTTGGCTGAATCTCTACGACCTAGGTACATCGTCTTGTTATTGCAGATGCGATGTTCTCATCCTAAACTGATAACGCTCCACAGAAACCGGTGTGGACAAATGGCAATAACGGTGGTTATTAGTTAAACTATTTAGTAAACCTTGATGTTGTCGAAAGGATCATTCTCAGTTAGCTTTCATAAAGCAACACTTGGTAAAAGTTGGTTTCCAGTTGGAATTCTGTATACACACTTTACAGGAAATTATCCTCTTTGTTACGCCTTCGCATTAATGATACGACGCAAGATCAGTACACGGACCACCCGGTGTCAACATTTTTTTTCCAGGAGATTTTACTCTCACCTAACTGACCGTAGATTCTCATTCAAGCATCAAAGTACATATCATACTTATCAAGGTTTCACTAAATTTTATTGTTTGTGCCTGTCAGCATCCTTGCATACATCAGTAAATCAATGTCTCACATTCATACTTAATCGATATGTAACCATGGAGGGCAGTAGTATCCCTAATCTGAGGGCAGGTGAAAAGAAAGAGACTGATGTCCTTATTAACAATACATGTCTAAATCCAATCACTCGCCATCGAATTGTTCAAACCTGGCAAACAGAAACTTGAATATTACTGCTAAAACTCACCCACCACTGTTTATTCGTAGCATTGAACGTCCACTCCTTTATGGCGTGAAGGTTTGCGTTTCCCAGTTATCTAGTTGACTAAAATGAATGACGACGATCATACCGACAGAGTCACTCTTACCGAGGAGGTCAAAAAGCGAGGGTTAAATAAACCGGATTCTTCCGGCAGTCGAGGTCGGGGATTAGAAGAAGGTAAATTGTCACCCATCCGCTGCCTTTCTGTACACGCTGTTGGAAGAAGGACTGTGTTCGAGAAACCTAGTCATTCTGCTGTCCATGTATGGGGTTTCCGGATGTGTTTTAACTCACACAACGTCGGATACTCACGACGGCAATAACTGTGTACTACACTGACCGTTTTGCAGTGTTAACGCGGTAGCCCTCTCTGTTGTATATAACAAGGTGGATACACGTATATGTGCTACTACTGACCTCTTCTGTACTGTCCTATCAAATTTAGCTCTTAAAGCTCTTCTGCAACGACTGCAGATAATCATAATAACTCTGTGCCGATAGGTCCCATCTCTTACCACTCATCCTCGGGCTTCTCTACTCCCTTGCTCAGATTTAAAAGCGAATTACTATCGGTGCTTTCAACGTTTGCATTCTGAAACAGACAGATCAACAGACCGTTCTCGCATGAACGTTAAACTCGTTATATGTCGATGTCTGTTGTGTTTCAGAGATTAGAATCCAGGACAGTAGTCAGCTTATGGAACTAAAAGAACCTGCACTCTCTACCTGTTGTCTGGCCGAGTTTCCTGCAAAGTAAGTGCATTAAATTATGCGGTGCAGTCACAGCCATAACGGAACTAACTTACTGATGACGACTTACTTTCACTAATAGTTCAGCTGTTTGTCTTTAGGGTGTAGGCACCTTTATATTGAGTGGATGAATGAATACGGACATAGCTATTTTTAGTAGTTTGCTCCCCCCACTACCCTCTTTTTTCTTCACTCTTCTTATGTGGGGTTTGTTTCATTTTTCATGGTTGTTTAGCAGTCAATCAGTGAGGACCACTGATGTATTGCTTTATGTGACGATAATGGTGATTTCTTTACGCATGCATGATGGTCTTGAAGTTGACGAGCAGTAGACGTCTGATAAATCCATCAGCGATAACAGTAGTCATCAAGATTGGCCGGCAGTTCACAACCGCACTTTCCACATTCGAAAGCTGCGCTGGTCAGCTACTTTTACTGAATGAAAAGTTCGTCAACAAATCACGTGCGTTTAGTCGGGTTCGAACAAGATCTGCTGCAGTGCAGTGTACTCTCTCACTCCTATAATAAATACAATTTTAAATGGTGAATGACGATAATGTTCTGATTATATATCTTGTTTACTGTACGTGGTTCATTTCATACAAACAGTGGAACACCTGAGCGCTGGATGCAGCCACAGCAAAACACGTCGAGTACGGTCTCTGTGGTGCTGTTGGTACTGTCCAGCAGAACCTGCTGCCATTTGAACACAATAATTGTAGACGTGACTGAAGCATTTGATTCCGTAAACAGCTAGATTTTAGCGCCGGTAATTTCGGTTGATAGGCGTACAGTAAGTGGAAGGTTATTATGGACAAATGTGAAGTTTACAAGCTTTGTTTACTGTCACCATCGGTTAGCTTTTCTGTCTGCTTTGGCAACAGTTTATCGGCCAGTTATATCAAAGAACAAGTATGAGAACACTATGACAAACTGACGTCTATATGGGTTACAAAATCTTCATCGACTTCTGTTGGGAAATGCGGTCGTCACTCTTGCGAACTTGAAAAATCGGTGGCTGATAACATTCTGTATGCATACGTATAATGAGTAGTTGAAGCCGTGAATGTTACTGTCTCATTTACTTTCCTGCACACGTCACGACGTCATGATGTGACAAACCTATAAAGATGGTAACTGTTTTCACAGAGGTTCGCAGGGATTATTTTCGGTGCCCTGCTTTCCCAAAGCTTTCGCCTTGGTTTACCTGGAACTGTACTGCCTGGACACCTTTCGGAAATCATCAACGACCAGTTCGTTTGTTTTGTTTGAAAAACGAAGTTACATTGTCTCATGTTTTGCTTAAATGTAGCTCAGAAATTAACGTTTTTGTGCAACTCTCCTCTCAGATCACTATTCACTTAGGTAGGTAAACAGAGAATTTTGACAATTAGTATATCCTTCGAAAGAGTTAATCACACAGGTCCTCAATAGGGAATTTTTGCTTATGTTCAGAATAGAATGACGAGAGTGGGTAACACTCAAGTGCCTCTGTAATTATGTTGTGGAGTGCTGTGCATAACTGCTTTAAATTAGATTACTTTTCCATTCGATTGATTTATTGCCTTGCTGTTTCGATTGTCACATTCAATATCAACATAAACATGCAGAATGAAGTACACTGGACACACAGAAAACGGTTCAAAACATGATGAACTCAGTTCGAACATTCTATCTGGGTGTGTTTTTGAACGAAAGTATGAAACACATTCGACTAGTCGAGCTGACCTGACAGGTGTTACAGTAGGACATCTTCAAAACTAACATATATGGATATTCTGTTGTAGCAAAAAATTGTTTTCTATGTTTCGTATTTATCAACACAGCTACTGGACAGAAGGTTCCCGGTGTATTTCCCTTGAAAGTAATTACCTTCACCCCATGTATTTGGGTAGTACAATTTCCAACATCGATTAGTTTATGAAGCTTGAATCAGTGGGAGGAAAGGTTCGTGTTACTTTTGTGTTGTCCGCGAAAATTATTCAAAATGTAGGTCTAGATTAAAAAAAACATTGTAGCGACAGTTACGCATGTATTCACAATGGCAGAAGAATTTGTAGGCCATATCGTGCGGATAACTTTTCGGGTACATATTCATTTTCAGGTTTTAGCCGTATCCCTGAGTACAGTGACTTGCGACCTCATTGGTCCTCAGAATGGTCTACGAAGTTGCGGAGTAATAATTAAGCACAAGCATATGGTAAGGAAAAAGAAAAGGATAAACGAAAAGAGGCAACTGGGGTTTACGAGACAGGAGAGTTAACGAATTTCCGGTTGCAATCTTACCACCAACTTAAACATTTTCCTGTGTGGATGTTCGCAAACTACCCCAATCAGATAAACGACACGAACTAGTCATACACAGATGAAGGTTCAAAGCTTTCGATGTCCGTGACCACGACATCGCCTGACCCCCTTGCAGCTTCTTCCACTCATCGGTAGCCATGATTAACAATATATAGTGCGGCTGATGCTTCGTTGATCCACAGAGTACGTGATCCACCTTAGCGAAGACTGTACATTTTTGTTATCTCGGTTATGGGTCACAAACCTGTACATTTTCAAATAGGCATTGGTGGCCTTTCGCAGTGTTCACGCAGTCAGTCCATTTACTTCTGGCCAAATGGCAGAGACATCTGTGGTTATTTATTGAGAAGATAGGCGCGTCTTCAGCAGAGCCCACTCAGGGTCTTGACCCACACTGTAAAACTGAATGCACACACGCTTTGGAAACCCCGCCTTTATTCAACTGATAAATGATTTTTGTGGTGACACAAAAGATGAGCTGGTGAATTCATTGCCTGCTTTTCCTGACCTTCTGAACAGCCTTCCAACAGTCTTATTACTTGGTGTAATTACACTACCTATGCAGTGCATATTATGTAAAACCGACGTGTGTGTACGGGTTATCTGGTCATTGGAAACACCTTGGCGTTTCACCTTTCTGAAACATATTCAATCAGTCTTCCCGTATGCGCAAGTGACCTTGTCGTGTGTTTGCCATTTAATCATTCCAATTATTCCCTGCCAATATGCACTCCTCTCACTTTATCTGAGCAACGATCCTCACTCCCACTCTTGTTGGAGTCTAGATGAAGGTATAGTAATTCTCTTTTTGAGCAGTTAGCCGTTGAACCACATGTGTATAAGACTCCTGTGCTTCATAAAATCGTGACCCTATCCACGAGTTCTGTGTATTGATGATCTCACTGATAAATTTCCTTCAAGTTCACCGACAGGACAATGTAGTTACAGAGGTTTCATGAAAACCTGTGAAACAAGCCGCTAAACTCAACGAAATCATTGTTAACGAGTAGCACTGAGAGCGAACGCTAGTTTTCACATCGTCAGTTAGACCTGAAGCGTTTGTTGAACGAATGTTTGTGTGTGGTTGGAATGAGTTTATTATTTTTAACTGGTGTGGCAGACTGTGAATAATCGGGTTTTTTTGTTGGACTCGATCCAGCGGCAGAAACATACCCAAACGCAGTAAGCTCTCTACCAACCGAGTTGAGAAACGACGCCGGGGATCAGAAATTTCACAGATAGACTCATTTACCTGCCCAACCCAATGTATGGTGTGAAATCCATCAAACTTTGAAGTCATATTAATCACAAGTAATGCGACAGATTTCATAATTTGAATGAGATCCAACTGCGTGATCGTTTGAGAAATCGTGCTCTGACAGTTAGTCCTCTGGATCATCTGGCGAATTCTACACGATAGGGTAAAATGAGCAGATAGATGATTCCAAACACTTCTGTGCTCCTGGCTTAGTTTCGGGACTCAGGTTGTGCTTGACCAATGACGGCGGTCATTACCAATACCGAAGATTTCTCCCGCGCGAACACTGGTTACGATCACGTAATCGAATATTCTTGAGCACCGGTTTAGTGTCTCCGTCGTTACAAATTCGCCGCTGACAAATGTGCGGTCAGTAGAGACAAGGATTTTGATGATCAATGCACGCGATCAGATTGTACGTTCGAATTGCATGAATCAAGCTTAATATAACTTATTTTGTGGGACACACTCCACGACTGTTTTCCTTTTAACAGTGGTAGCTATTACTTTCTCTTTGTTTAAACTGCTGTCAGATATACTCATATGCAAACTAAAATCTCAGCTTCAGCCTACTGTATACATATAGCCATATGTCGTAATTTAACCACACAATGAACCAACAACTGTACCTCAGCTCTTACTCCAACATGTGCCCCATCCCTTCGCACTTCCGAATGGAAGTCGAACAATATACTACAGTTTTTAGTCGTCCAACTGACCAGACCTCTTGACCGTACATCGAGTAATTCGGTGAAACAACATAAATAGGCTAATACACTAACTTCAGCAGTGTTGTACCCATCAAACAGAAACTGAATCTAGCTCATGGCCCGACAGCAAGAGAGCTGCACACGAATGATTCAACGAAGCAACGATTGAAGACGGTTCACAAACGGTAGAAGATAAGCGGCCATCCGGAGCAATTCAGTGGTGTGGAGATGACGACCGCAGTTCTACCTGGAGTGCTCAGTGCTGAAAAGAAAATAGTGTTTGTAAAATTTCCACCCAAAGTAGGTATGGTAAATGCTAAGTTTAACTTTTGCACCTACCAGCCTGTTTCAAGTACCCTTCAACCGTACGAAGTTTGTTCACGACAGTTTCTATCAAATATTGAACCTGAAATGTATGCAACCAGTCAAAGGTCTTGCATTGTTCGTGCTTCCGTTTTCATATTTTCGTCGTGTAGAAGGTTGTGTTGCTCCTACCTATAGACGCTCGTCAAAAAGAACCGACATCCTGTTTGTATTAGAAACGGTTGTCAAGTACTTGCACCTTTGATATACATTTCACTGAACCCACCCATCACGCAGATGTCACCACAACATTTCAAATTGCTTACAGAGTCGCTATCACCTAAACTAGTAGAATCCAGTTCATAGCTTGTAATCAGACTATCCAAACTTGACTGGTATTCTCGACGAAAACCTCTCTAAATGTATAGTTTTGCATAGGAATTACCAAAAACAATTGTTAGTCACATCACTGCATCCGTCTAATTGGTAGTATTCCGAAATATCTGTTTACGGTATTTTTATAGCCGTTGGTCTCATTCGTTTGCGTTTCTTAACGTTATGATGCAAGGAAATTACCGTGCAATGTTATCGTTAACTTTCACATCTTTCACGCTCGGTTTACTCGTAAGGTCACCTGTTCTATGTCAAATTCAATCTGACAATACAAAACACGTTATTTCTTGTGATCTTATAATGTGAAAAGTGTTTTTAACATGATTGTTAGTATAACCTTTGTTTACGCGCTGGTTTTTGTACAATGGTGGCAGTTTTTATTCCTATTTGATTTTCCTTAGTGGGACCTACGAAATTTTTGTGAATAATGAACCTGCGGGTAGTTACAATGGTACTGGCTCGTTTGGCGAGCTAGCCCTGATGTACAATACACCACGGGCAGCCACAATCATCTGCCGACAAGATGGTGTTCTGTGGACTGTGGATCGTTCCACATTCCGACGTATTGTACTACAACAGGCTTTTCGCAAGAGACAGATGTATGAGACTTGGCTTGCTTCGGTCCCTCTTCTAAGCAACCTGAGTGCGTACGAACGGACTAATCTGGCAGATGCACTAGTCAGCGAGACATACGCGGATGGGTCGTGGATTATTCGTCAGGGTGAGCAAGGGGAACAGATGTACTTTATCGAAGAAGGCGCCGTGCAAATATCAGCTAAGAACACAGTAAGTTGGCGAAACTTTCCGGGCCTTCAGAAATGAATTTCTTCTGTATTAATTTGTCTTGATGAATTAGTCACTGCTATGGGTTTCGTTGAAAAGGAAGACACCTATTTAATCTGTATCGCGTTTGGCTGGACAATGAAAACAGCTGCGATCACGGCTATAAATGTGACTGCTACACTACTGTCTAACTGCGTGCTATGAAGTCTTACTCAATGTCGTAATGTTGTAAATCTATCTGGATCCGGGACGAAACTTATGCTGCACTGTATGGCTCTGTTGTTTAATGTCATCAATTTTGAGAATATAAGTTTACAACACACTTAGCGCTCATAAAAAATGTACTGCAACAAACATTCTGAACTAACTCAAACATATTGTTAGACGGCCAACCTATAAGGACAATTAGCAACCACCAGACAGTTTATCCACCTCTGCAAAATATTTCCACTTAATTTTCTTTACATGTTACTAGTAGTCTACATAAATTGATCCAGTTGGATGTGTCATGTTTTCAAATGCGGTAATATTAGGAGTGGAACCTTCTACACACTTGTAGTCCTGCACCCAGAAAATTGCTTCCTGTACACATAAGGTCAGGCAGTCTAACAGACTAAGAAAAGTGATTACTATTGCGAATTTGTTCAGCTTTCCCCACTTGATCGAAACTGAGCAATAGCCCTTATTTTTATGATTCCAAGTATGCACGCCGCGGTGATGAGGATGAAGACATATAAGCTGACGCATGTTTTCGATGATTCCTCTTCAACCCAGTACAACTAATTAAGGTATTATCAGACTTGGGTCCAGATATCAATCGGACTTATTACAGAGAAATCAGGTCACTGGCCAATCAATTGGTGGAGGTTTGATTGGACCATTTGGAAGGCGGGATCAGTTTTCACTTGGTATTCTCTTTCAACCAGATGAACGAGGACAATGCTGCCGACTGATCATGATTCCGTGTGCCCCAGCCACCGTAGATGATGTTCTCGGGTTCGCTTTGAAAGCTGTCTAGAAGTTTCACCAATATAGCCTGCTCCACAGCAACAGGTGAAGGAGTAGATACACACAGATGAGGTCTGGTTGGATCTACCTGTCAGCCATTCTGTAGTACTGTCAACCTTGAACGACATTCGAATACACACGGTTTTTCCGACGAGGCCTTCTGGGCTACAGTTGGTCACGCCGCCTTAAAGAATCACCAGCCTAAACTAATCTGATTATAAGTCCAACTAACTAAGGACTGAATCACAAACACTCCTACGACCCTACAAGCCAATGTACGTCGTGTTTTGGAATCCCAGCCAAGGCTCGGCTACTGGTCACTACTTCACTGATGGTTACGGATAAATACTTCTTGTAGTTATCAGCATTTCCTACCATATACAATGTCCATTGACATCTTCTCAAACAGTGACTAAGCCTTAGTTCTGGCTGAATCACGTTTAAACCGAAAATCTATCTAATCATCATCGTTGGTTATTTGCACTTTTGCCTTCTTTGCGTTGTTGATCACGTCTGTGTTTGTTGTTAAAGGTTGTACCGGTGATGTGATCGTTACCTCAGTCAGGTGTCGAAAAGTACATTGCAGTTAGCCGGAATTGATTTTACTTGCTGTGCCTCTCCTATCAAGCTTGTAGTTTGAAAACAATGGGGTTCCACGTTGATGCTCTTGAGACACCGGGTGTGCTTCACATGCTTTCCAATTCCCTTCGGATCAGGCGCTGTCAAACTCACAGTGGACAACCGGTATGAAAAACAGTGCATATTGAAACGTGCATAATTCTGTATAAGAAAATATGACTGAATTAACTACGCATTTGAAAAACAGGAGACGTATTTTGCGACGACCATCTGTTTCTTTCCGAAGGTGATGAATACGCTTATGCCGGACGATGTAGCAGAACATCTTCTGGATAAATTAATCCAGAAATGAGAAATGTGTTAGGTCGTATGTTGCTGATGACTGTAATGTGAATATCGTGTAATCATTTAGACACAAATACACAAGAATGCTTGTTTTTTAGACAGACGATTACTCTCTGAGTGTTGCCAATATCTCAAAATGAAGTGCAAGCTGACTGGCCTATCATTTGGATCACAAAAGCTTGTGATTCTGGAAATGACCGTTGTATATCTGTTCTGTAGATTCTCTGACCAAGACTGAATTCAGTATTTTCAGGTAATGTTTGTGTGAATTTTATAATTCATATACAACTCTTTCTTTCAAACGGTGACTATTTCTAGAGAAGACACAGTTGATATCTTGTGGTGGACTTTCTATGAGAAGTTAACCACCCACACATACTTAAGTATTTTGCAGTCTTTGGGGAGGCAGCCTCTCATATTTCTTTAATTATGTGAGTGTTACTCAATTTTAATTTTCTCATATACCGTCAAGAATGTCGTTGCCAAACCATCCTCCATTAACTGCCTCAGAACCAGTCTACTTGTCACCAAAGTTTTGGAAGCACAATGACCCATCAAACCACAAATGAGATATCTTTATCTGCTACAGATTCTTTCTACCGGTTAGCATTGATTCTGTGGGATTCTCTTTTCACTGCTTAAACTATTACTGTATGTGTTGTAGAAATGGTTCGAACATTATAATAAAAAATGCAACAACCCCAGTCAAATGAGTCGATGACCAAACCATCTAGTCAGGCTGTATAGCTGATTTTTTGTTATCTAAATTAGGCGGCGTGAAGCAAAGACGGATCACCGTTTGCGCTAGTCCGTATGACAACTTTCATTCTGTGCACAGCCATTTTGATCAAGAAACTAATCAACGCTTTGAAACAGTAACCACTACGTTATGGTAGAAGATCCAAAGTTTTCAATACTTCTTGGTCACTTGCTTGCATCCAATCAGTGTTTGTTTAAAACAGGTATCATTTTGAAAATGGTCAAGATGTTCATAACCGAGACTGTATATATCGATTGTTTTTACACAGTTAACCATATCGTGAATATTTTGGATCTTTGTAATGAAGCCCAGTTGAAGCAACACTGTAGTGATCCTATTTCAGCGAGGCATGAACGGAGGTTGCAGTTGCTATTGAGGTTATAAGAGTAATTTTTCGATACACGTCGTTAATATAATGTGATGATTGTTGCGGAATGGTTCCAGTGGGAGGTCATCATTTGACTACATTCATAAATATGAGTTTATTAAGCTGATGTACCTGTCATACATGATACTTATCATACACGTGTTTTATGTGAGTGTCATGAGAATAGCCAGTATGAGTTCTTTTACTCACATTCCCCATTGCTTTTATAAAGCGGAATTCAGGCGCGTTCGTTACGTGTAAAGTTTAAATGTACCGTCGTTTACAGTCACATCAGATAGCGTCCATGAGAAGCAATACGATCGAAACAGAAGACATTTACATTCTATGGTTGTTAGGTCAGTATGCATTGTGTCTGACGTGAACGATCGAATCCAGTAGCCAATGAGTACAGACATGTATATAGAGCGTTGTTCTGTGATGTTATTGCTCATTTGACGCCGCAAGACACAAAAGGGTTTGCTATTTTTATAGTTGACATGTACGTTTTAAGAATGTTGAACGGGAGATTTGGAAAAGCATAGTTTAAGATCGCGAATTACTCGATCATCTTCACCACCACCACCATCATCATCACCGTAGCAGCCATGGGACTGACCAAAAGGTACTGTGACTGGGACCGCCGCTCACCTCAACAGCGACGTGGAATGTCCTAGAAGAAAACGTTACTAAGATGGTTGAGCATTATTAAAAAGGACTAAGCGGAAAAACTAGAAATGATATGTATACAGGAAAGCCATTGACTCCGACACATCGCCATCTCGGATAGTGTCTCTAACCAGTGGTTTGAGTGATCACGAGGACCCCATCCAGGCAGGTGACACCTACCCACTTTGCTCAATGGATTAGTCAGCGTCTTCATATTTCGTGACCACGTTGTTGGTTGACCACCACGCGGTTTTACCCAACTGCTGGTGACCGCAGCATATAACGCTCGGCAAGGTAAACGCTCAGCTGGCATACGCATTACATGAACCAACCATTGCAACCTGTGCAACTTAATTAGTTGACCAACTGATCGCGCATCCCGAGCGAACTGCCACATTGCTCACGCGATCAGTCCACCTAATGTGGGTCAATTGACGGAGACAACGATGGTCAAACACAGCAAGTCTGTTGATATCTTCCTTATGAATAGGCCACGTTTCTGAACCATAGAACAAAATGGAACGCACACAGGCATCATATACCCTACCTTTCAATGACAACCGGACGTCTTTTCGACGCCACAGGTGATGCAGTTTGACAAAGGCAACTCGTGCCTTTGCT
>LUCH01000300.1:79100-137165 GCA_013368495.1 Paragonimus heterotremus | reverse complement strand
AGAACGATAACTTCTGATACTTCCCGGTCGTTTATGCCGCGGAAGGGGGTTGACTTGAGGGACCTCACCCCGTTGGTCTGACTCCAAAGTCTGACCTGTATGACAGCAGGATACAAGGTTTTCTTGGGATACCCTACCGCTAGTCAATGGCACAAGAGTCTGACTAACTTGGTATTGAGGATCTTGGCTAGCTCGAGGGTACAATGAATAAGACAGTAATGTCTGATTCTAAGCACTGCTGTGCGCAGTGGATGTATTCGAAGCTAGATCGGGCTTTTGAGAGATACTAGATGTTTCTCGACCGTATTGGATAATACGCCTGCTGTCATGATCAACCGTTACGCGGTCGGAGCGCTCTTTGTTTGAGAGTACCCTTTCTAACCGCCTTCTTCCTGATACGGAAGACAGCAGTGCCGCAACTATGAAAATAGTTCTGCTGTATGCCCATAGGATCGTGTCTCACTACCTAAGCACTCCTATGCGATCAGTAGTGCGACGTACATTCCTGAATGTAACTGCTTTCCGTATGACTACTCCCCTTTGGTCTGTCTGACAAGGTTGCACCTGGAAGGATCGGAATCCTTGTCAGCATAGCCTGCCGGATCAAAACAGTACACAAGCCCGACCACCTCGTCGAGGTAGCAGTATAGGTCGGGAATAATTCGGTCGAAGGTCTATTGCAATTTTTCTTTTGTGCATAAATTTCGACGTCAGAATATTCGAATTTGAAACAGAATATTCATCCATATATGTAAACTAGTGTGCATTTTGTGCAGGTAGCCTCCTGTACCCGTTATTTCATGCTACATTTAACTTAATTGGAGATACTTTTCACAATTATCGTCCTAAAGAAAACTGTCTGTCTTTTTACACATGGAGGCTGTATCCTAAAATAAACCACCAGTTCATCTGTTCTGCTTAATTATGGTCATTTTTGTCATACTTAGGCTGCACTGGAAGGATCTTCTCAGATGTCCGCTCACTGCTTGTTACAGGTTAAACGCGTTGAATTATCTCGTTTGTTGTTTCTTTTCACTCAATACACTGGTAGTTGTCTATTCATGAAGCCAACTGAATCTTACTCGATATTTCGATAAGGTAATTTTCTCTTTGAACAATTGACTGGTGGATATCATATTCATCCTATTAATAAAATATCGGATAGCTGTGTTTGTGCTCACCGTGTGGAACGGACTGACGGTGAGTTGCAAATTAGTGTGTCGATTTTCGGTGTAAGTAAATCTAAACTGCTTCCTGCTTGTTTACTCCGGCAGGTCTGTTTACAAGAATATCACAGACTCTTTCAGTTTTCTTATCAAATGCGAACAAGAACCTACCAAATAAAAAGTTAGAGCCCGAAAAAATCGTTCATAATGCTTCTTTCATGTGCTTACAAATCTGCCAGCTATATAGAGCTACCCAGTTCAAGGAGAACAGATACAAGCGATAGTTATTTGCCTATTCCAATTTTCATGAAGTAGGTTGACCACTGAAGGCGTAACAAGGGAACAGCAGCTACTAAGGCTCCGTTAAACGTACAACAACTTGAAAGTAAGCGAAGCTTGTTCACTGAGAATGTTCATCGATATCGGCGACTGATCGTTTATATCGGATAGTACGACCTGCGGAGCAGCTGACCACGCGCACTAAACAACTTCGTTCGTTTAGCATTTTAGCACTGTTACAGTCAGATAGCTGAACCATGTCCTGTAGATGTTAACTAGTCTTACGCAGTGAGCAGTTTTGTCAGCGCAGCACTTGGTAGGTGTAGAGAGCACTGTAGACGGATAACGAATTGGCCTAGACAAATAAAGTCAGTTACCCAAGAGTTAGCCACTGTAGATTGCGATCATCTTCCGGGCTGTAAATATCACGTCCCAAGGTCGGTGACTGTAGACATTAGATGACGTGGTGTGTTATATGGATTATTGGAGTGAATGTTATTCTCATATGACCGCGCTGTCTGTGCAGTAGTTACATTTATTGTCGCCAGGCAGATAAATGCGAAAGAAAGTTGATTACATGTTACTCTCGTTTATATTTCTCTTGTTTGCATGTAGGGTGTAATCATATTGAAGGTGAACGACTGAATTTAACTGTGGGTTTTTCAGTATTGATGTGACATTTTATTTCTTCTGTCCTCAGTGTTAAATCACCTGCAGGTCGATTTGAACTATTGCTATACTTCTTTGATGACTACAATGTTGGAGAAAAATACTTGACTATCAATCAGCACAACTGTTATAGTAACAAGACTGTAGTAGTTCATACCGTCTAGTTTTTGCTCAATCGGTTTTATTCCCACGTCTCTGAGTTAGTTTCATTGGAGTTTAGTTTGGCATATTAATAAGCGTCCATTTTTCCCCATAGCGCCACTAAAATTTTGAACTCTTTGTTTGGGGTTGCCATTTTTGTTCTCATCACTTTATGGCTAATCTGAAATGTATCTTTACTTCATGACAGTGACTATCATTTCACCCGTTATCGTGCCTGTCGTGTGTTTAGGTCAGTAGTTTCCAACTTGTAGTGGTGTCGTTCCAACATCGACCGCGATAGACTGACCTGCCGGATGGAAACGCCCTCGGTTTGCAACAGTCAACAATTCAATTTTGAAAGTCTATCATTATTATATTGCTTTTTGTGTTTATTCCATCGCACTGGATGATGATGGTATGCTTCAAAGAGAATTCCTGTCATGCGTTGAGACCAAAGCCAATAGTGTGTGTGTGTGTGTGTGTGTAAGCACACGTGCATATTTGGTGGCGCTTATGTCTAATTTGAAGATTGGTACTAGGTATTCCCGCTTTATGTGGATTGAAAGATAACTACTTAGTACTTACAAGATGCCTGTTGGTCCACCGATATTCCCTTGCTAACCAAATCACCCCATATTGTTCACTCAGGAGACTTCTTGCAGTAAACTTCTGCAGTGTTATACGAATTCACGGTATTAAAATCAGACACATCGGGCTGATCACCCGGGTTAGAGGATATTTAACTCTGAGAATTGATCAACAGAATCGACGCAAGAAGCACAGTAAAACTTGTTACTGTTTAACTGAGTTATTCGTGAAGTAACTGGGATTGACTGAACGAGAAAGTTGCCTTACCACATCATGATCAATTGCAACTAATCCGATTTTGCGGGGTTTGCACAACCTGATGTTGACCATGTGGGTTGAACCGTTCGTGGTTTATCTTTTCATCAGCATTCCTTCTTTCTCCTATATGTCTACGGCAAGAATTTTCCTTCCTCCTCCTGTTTGCGCATTAAGAAAAAGGCACTACTGACCATTGATTTACCACGTCAAATAATGATGATGCAGAGAGCAAGAACAAGTCGGGCACCACGGAGAGAAATTGTAATAATTTGATTTATATTCAAACCAACAGTCGGAGATGTAGTTACTGACGCCGAATTTCCTCCGCATGTTGATATAACCTTTTACTAAGTCTGATTTATAAAAATTGCATTGTAAATCATTACTTACTAAATACTGTACACTGAACAGTTCGGCCTAAAAAACCTTGTGTGGTTCTGTTATATATAAAAGCCTCCTAAACTTTTTAGATTTATTGTTTCACATAGTTAAAGAACATTCTTATCATTGCGATCTTCATATTCCGTGCCAACCGCAAACTTGAAGACATTCTAACTAGGATTTATGTTCTAGATTTGGTCAATTCTTAACCGCCACATAGTACGTTTGGTTCTTTCGAATATTACCCACGTGAACCGAAGAACACAACTCAAACAACCATTTTAAAATTTGAGCAAACGAACGTAGACTCACAGTCACTTGTGAGTATAAGTACATAAACCTGCATATTTATATTTAAATGAAAAAATGAGTATGATTACTTTCTGTCAGTTGGTCTGACTTTTCAGTTTAACTAGACTCATATATCTATGCACTAGTTTACACGACGTCTGAGTGCTAAAATGTTATTCTATTGCATTCAACCTACGTCAAATACGTTCTGTCAGACTTAGTCAGGTGTCAGCTCAGGGTTGTCTATCAGTTCCAAAAATATTATCTTGTCAAAATATGAAGTCATCAAGTAAATACTGACAGGTGAATCCAGGGACTTTGAGATAGATTATGACATTATGTTTTGAGAACGGTGATGTTATCATCTGGCCTGCAAAATAAAAACGTAAATTTTCAGTGGACTTGGTGTCAGAGCTATTAGGGCTCTTGGGATGGACAATGTATTGGACATGAAAAGTGTTATATGTACCAATGTGAATTTCATTGATCATGAAAGTGTTTACGACCACCTGATTCCACCACTCGATGTTATGCTTATTATCGACACCATCAGTAAAGACCTGAAAATGGTATAACAGTAGAAGCTGAGAATGCTTAGTAGAAATGAGAGCTACGAATTGTGGGATGTCCGAGACCGAAGTCGGACACAGGCAGCAAATAAACAGCGACATGGTAGCTAGTTAGTGTACCAGAGACATAGCCTGACACTTTTCAAACTGCAATCATGCATGTGTTCTGGTGGATGATTTATTGTGAGGTCTCAACTTCATTCTAGGTATTATTGACAAATTCACTAAATGTACGTACGAGCAAGAAATTTTAACAAATAGTTACAAAAACAATAGTTTACACCGATGGCGTTCAGTTCAAAAATATCCACTTCCGGACTTTAAACAGTGGTCACTTATGGTTAACGATTAGCGTCTGAGGATCATCGTTTTGCGTCCGAAAGTTGATACTGAAGAATTTAGTGTAATTTGATTACGTCATTACACACAACTAATCCTCATCCTCTGTGCTGTGTATAGAGGTTCCGCACATTTCCCCACCGACTTAATGCTACCGTCTTTCATGACTAGCCAATTGAAATCTATCACGTGCGTACAGAATGTACTCCGTTCCGCACACTCGTCGTTGGTATAATGTAAACCTGAAGTTTGAAGTGCATTCTGCCTTGCTTATTAGCAGTTTGTTATCTGTAATCGTCCATCCCGCTTATTTACTGTGACGGTAGTTGAAGTACTGCATATATTGCGAACTCCTCAAAAAATCTGCAATATTTGCTGATTAGCCATGTAACAGGAATCTGCCTGTGCGCACTCAAACACATACTAGTCTATCAGTTCGCAAATTTAACCGACATAGACGAGCAGAATGCTGCTCGCCTTTACTTCGTATGTAGAAATGTCCATGTTGTTTGACGTCTTATAAGGGCAAAAATTTTTGGAATACGTATAAGTCAATACACTGAATGTCACTGGCATATAAACCTGTGCATGTTTTACAATATTCCCCTGATTTTGTATGTGGATGTAATGATAACACTTTTGGAAAGCACGCTATCTATTTTCATGCTACCACATGAACTAAAGAAGGACGAGCTTGTGTTATTAACATACTGTTCTGGATTTCCAACACACAGCCCTCATGGTTGTAACCTGAGCACTGTTTTAATCACGGACAAACAAGTCAAATAATATGGGCTAGTCTGTTTAAATGCAACATGAAAAGGACACACCTCGCAATCTCAACCAGTGTTTCCGTGTGTGCATTTATGTTCTTTCCCTGTTATCGTTGGCTTAGGTGACCCATCTCAACAAAACCTAATTTTCCATTAATCGATTTCCTCGCCAACCGGCTGTCACTGCTCTGCTCCTACCTGACTGCACATTATACATCGAGTATTGTAAACAGTCGAAAAAAGAAATTTCCGAAAAGTAAATAGATTGTATTACACTCTTAACATCATGACAGTTGTAATCGCTGGCCTCAGTATCATAACTTTGAAATGCTGAATTACTCTTAATGCACACTAGTAGTTCTGCATATTCTTGACTTGTGACTAAAACAGCTCACAGTGTTGCTGCCAAAATCCAGCTTGTTCTTTCTAGGAAACAACAGATACAAGTGCTGAATTAGCATCAACTCAATTAGGGTATCATTTGCCTTCTGGTCTTCACAGACGAGTGCTGAGGGCGAGCCATTTCTTTCCAAGTTGGGTCGAGCCAACTAACAGATGACTGTCAACTATTTTGTCCAACAATATATATGAACCGTCTGGTTCTGCTTCTGTATACGCAATGTTTGGCGGGCTTGGATTTCATTCGGATGGATCAGCATACCCGACACCCAAGTATCCACACGAATAAACGTTTTTTAGTTGGCTCATTGTCTTTCGATATGTGTGGAAGATGCAATTTCACAATGTTTGCATGGCAAACCAATTACAGGTTTCTTGTTATCTCAGACGTTATTCCTTAAGGTCGTTTTTTTTCCACACTCATTCAACGATACGTAGCTGAATTAAACAAACAATTAACAGATACTTTCGTGCATGACTGGATAAAACAGACTGAAGATGAAGTTCCTGTGATGACTTTGTTTCCTAGACATCTTTGGATAACACTACTTCAGCCCATAAACTGAATGAAACAGAACGACTGCATAATGTGCGATGAGGTCCTAACACTCATCTGCGATTGAGTTTAAAATCCGTAATACAGCTGTTTGCCGTTTCGGCACACACTGAAAGCTTACGATAAGCAATGAGCACAGTCTGAGTATATATGAATTATCTCATGCGGTTGTGTACCGTGTTTCAGAGGAGCTTGAACAATTCTCCCGGTTGAGATTGCAGAAGGGTCGTTCGAATTTCACACTTTAAATTGTATGGCTTAATTACGCAGTTTCATATCTACTGTTTGTGTCTACCTCATCTAACCGATATCGGCGATCGATATTCCGACACATAACGTTTACTCAATTTATTTGATATAGCTCGGCCAAGAAGTTGTTTTGAACACCCTCAAGAAAGGCGATTACTTCGGAGGTGCGTTTTTAAGTGTTTGATATTAGCCTGCTCTTTTCTGATATTGCAGTGGTCATACCCATAGATGGTTCTTAAGTTTTTCTTGATATATATTTATAATGTGCTGCTATTTCTTCACTACTGTATTTCAGTGTATCTTTGGTCATTTGTAATACATATGGCTTTACGTGTGTCGAAAGACTGCCAAGCACGGAGTCTGTACAACTAACCTAAAGTGACTAATCTCTATGAACACAAAAGTCATTTCTTCCTAGATGAGATGATTCGGCAAGCGTGAACGATTACACTTACCGGTACCACCAAAATAGTAGCTGTATGATCTTGATTACCAATCTTTTCTCATTATTGCTTGCCTGGACTCTTTAACATCAAGGCTTCACAAACTATTTTCCACATATGTGAACACTGAAGACAGAGAAAGAAAAACTAACCACCATTTGATATAGTTAGAAATAATGTTGCTTAAACATTCAGTAATTAGTTCGGTAGACAATTTTGCTCCAATGAATCTCGTTTATCCGCATTAGACAAATAGCTCCTCGCGTGTCACATGTGCTGTTCGACTGGAGGATTAGTTGATGAGAGATTGCTTCTCAGCTTGTTATTTGTCTCCTGGATAAACCTTCACAAATCTTGGAGTTGAATATCTTTTCAGTAGGACCGTTAACACTAAACCCATGTGAGGAAGTCAGGGTAGAATGTATTACACTTCTGTGGTTTCTGTCGAGACATCCTACCGTGAGTAGGATAATTTGGATATGTGAATATGTATATGAGAGGACGGTACAGATACTAACTGCGTTGGCCACTTTGGACACGCCAGCCGCATGGGGCATGTGATAAATAAACACCTGTTCCTTCGAATCACGCTACGGTTCGGATTACAGGGTGAAACGTCATAAAATGTCAAACGACAGTGAATTATCAGGTACGACGTGTCAATACGTTAAATCTGATGAGGTTGTTATTCGAATTTGGGTAGCAGTTAAGCGGTCGACAACCGTGCGCTTAGGAAACGTTTGCCCAGACCATTTGGTTACAGAGACTCTCAATTACTCATTTAGGAACTCCAGAGACCATTTCTACCCCCCTCGTTCATTTTCACTTCAAAACCGACTAAAGTAACTATGTGAAAAACTGCGATTTACATTTGCTTGTTTTACGATTATGGTGCCCTAAGTTGTCTCTTGACTGGTTCGATGATGATGAACAGAAAACAGACTGCCCTCCAAACAACTTACCTACCCACGTATTTACCTCTAACACAGTCGTAGCACGGAATCAGTTGGAATCAGTTGCTAATGAACTATCACTGATTGAGTTCCACGGACCGAGGTTGCACTATAATGGAGTTCTCGAGTCGTTCGCATCATTTTTGGAGAAATTTTTATGTGCTCCGTTTTTCTTATGGCGGAGTACAGTAATACTATTAACTAATCTGCCAGGATTTTTCAAGTTAGAACACCACAAATCGAAAATATATCACAGTATGTATAACAGTGTGGGCTAGTCAGAATAGGATACAATGACTGATATAGCTTTCTTGTCTGAGGCGTCCAACCAGTTATGCATATAGATCGATGTTGACCATGTCCCTATAATTTCTGCATGTAATGACCATCAAAATCTCAACGGAAGCAAATCGTGGGACTTCAAAACTTGGTTTACACATACGGGCTGAGCAGGCTTCGTATAGTCAATCCAATATTTTTGACACAACTCGATTTAGTTGTACTGTGTGGCTGTATTATCAAAACACCACAAGGTCCCTCATACATCCGGAGGTATCTAATGAACAACCAGTTGTAAATAAGAATTATGTCGTTAATGGCTAACCTGTACATACTTGATGTCATAGTCTGACTGAGTGTGTGAAAGGACGTGACCAGGCTACACGGCTGGGTATTGCCAGAGATGCATCTTCCCTGAAAACAAGCTAGGACGTCAACAATTCGAAATTTTAAGCAACACAAAGGGAGCATATGCTTAAACTGTACTAGAGTTATGGCCTCATTGTTCATCGAATGTGATCATCTCCATTGAACACAAAATTGAGGTGGCCATACGCAAACGTTACGGCAAATTTATGACGAGATGTATCAGTACAGAGCCACAATAGAGCTACATATCAAAGACTTTTCAGAGTTTATTTGACTGTTTCTTTGTAATTTTCAAGTTTGTTCGCTGATCGCGCTTTGTGGGGTTGTTATTTTTCCGTTCCAGTGTTGACTAGAACGAGTACTGAATCAAAACGTTTCCTTCTTTGTTATTACTTTGACTACTGACGGAATTTTAGTAGCCGATTAGTGGCAACTTTTCTGTCAATTTTATTTGACGTCATGGTGAACATTACCCCGATTTTAAGCTGAACACCATGTGACATCTACGTAAGAACACGCACTTGAGTAGTCAATGTACTACTGTAATTTGTCTTTTGTTAGCGGGTAGTGAATTTCTGATCTTTATTACGTTACCCTCACGCGAAACCTATCAACACTTCTGCATCCACGTACAATCTTATGTCACTCCCGTTCGAAAGGAAAACTATTACACAGCCAGCGGCACGAACGCACACTTCTTAATGTGAAGATTATCGAGTGCATGTTGAGATCTATAAACTTCTGCGAACATCAAAGTACCCTGAGCTGCGAGGATAAGAACATATGATTAGTTAAACAACGCACATTTTTGCGGAAGCAACATGTGGAAGTATACAGAAATTTGCATTTCTGCATATTATTCTACATGGTTTATTGGTCACTACAAAATCATTAATTATCCTGTTGAACACGATTATATCTTACTGTTATGTAAATACCATTTCCTACCTTGGAGAGGGGGACTGCGCGATATTTGTCAACCACCGTAGTTCCACTTCTTTTGCAAGTCGCATTTCAATGGTCATCTCGTGATACTTCACAGGCGTATGTCCACGTTATCGAATCCTATTCTATCACCGTTGCGTGGTTCTCAAGCAAGACATTTAAGGTTTTGTACTCTTGCCGCCTCTTTGTCTTCCGCATTGTTCATGAATCTCCATTAAAACTGTCGACATGTACCTCATAGAACTGTGGAGATAATTTGTCTTTATGAACTAAATTTTGAACATTACCATTTCGTTGCACTTTTTCTGAAGAACTCGCTCTCATTCTTCATGAACCTCGACAAGCCTCCGCGAAGGCAGTTGGAAGGACAAAATTGGCAGGTAAGCAGCAATCATTATGCGATCAATTGCTCAAAAGATCGAAGATCCTCATATTGCTGGTTTTACGTTGCCTGGATAAATTGTTTAATCACCTTTGTTACACACATGTGGAGTTGCCAGTTTATACAAAGCTGGTCAGAAAAGATTGTTATCCGATCAGTATGTAACCTAACTTCAAGCTTGAGGGTGCGTAAAGAAGTCGACCGTCTTTGAAGACCAAAGTTGCGCATGTCCATATTGTTTCTTTTCATCCTGTACGGCTCGGTTGACTTGTTCACATAACAGAACAGTTATATCAATTCACGTTGTAACAAAACGTGGCTGTCATGTTACCGCGAAACAATGAAGTTAATTGAAAGTATTTGTTTTTAAACGAACTATAGCTTGTTTTTGATTAGGAGCAAGAAAACGGTCAATATTTTAGGTTTATTGGGACTTTCGATATAACGTTTAATAAGGTTGTACATATTAAAACGTGGAATATTGGAGTCTTGTGGTCAACAGCTCAGGTTTGCAAACTATGATGTCACTTCTTGCGTTTCGCTAAGTTTCGACACATCAGCAATAATCAGAAAGGAAGAGAGGCAAAATGAAAATCAGGCGTTTACTCGCTTTCGACTACTTTGAATATGCTACTCGGTAAAAGGGTCAGACTATTCGGATATCAAGAAGCGGTAGATGGAAGCATTCCGTATTCTTTCAGCAATATGGAATTTACAACGATGCGAATCGGTTTTTATATGGTAAACGAGAGGGAGGTAAACAATCAGTCGCCATATGGAAAGAGTTGACGATGCCACAAACACAGATCACATAGGAAGACATTTGTAAATGCTCTTCCAACTGAGAATTATTTTTGGTTTACGGAGTACACTTTTTAGACCTCGCGAAACATAAGCACGTCAACGTTATTCTCTGTGGAAGATCCACAAGCTTGAGATACCGCTTAGACCAATTTTAACAATTATATACTCGCATTGTGATAAGCTGGCATGTTGACTTCTTCAAAAAAACGTTTCACACACATTGCCTTAACTATTCCTCTGACTTGTGCAGTGATTTAAACAAACTCAATCTTGTTATTGAACTGATCTGCCATATGGAATTTCAGTTAGTTTGTTAAGGTGTATTTGTGATTTCCTCGAAATTAATCATAACGTTGCCTCTTTTGAATGATAGACTAAGGTAAACTTTGTTACTCTACACTAAGAATATCGGTTTTCTTTTTCTAGAGCAGCCCTGTTGTCAACTAGTGTTGGTGACCCTGAGAAGCCCACTGGATTTCATCTTACCAGACCATTTCATACTACAATTTGAGCAGGAAGACGAAGCAAGCTTGTCATATTACAAACGTTACATCGAAGATACAGTGATTTTCGTGCCACCTTAACGGGTAATAGAAAAGTTGATGCGAATGTTATATATTCAAAGCCTGAAAATTGCATGGGAAGTTTACCCGAGAGACTGCCTACGCTTTCTAGACCTAATCTTGAGTCACCGAAAAGACGGTTCGATTATGTGCGTCATCTACAGGAAATCCACATGGTATGCTGACCATTCAAACATTTGTAGGTTTCCACCAATCAAGTATGAATGATCACTGTTCAATACGCTATCCACGTAGGCATGGCAAGTGTATACACAGCACAGCCATGTGCAGAAAATGAATTTAATTGCTCTCATGCTATATTTATGCCAAAATGTTCACAGTAGGCAGAATGCACTATCTGAAACAACCATCACTGTGCTAAAGAGGTCTACGTAAAACTATTTTTAAGGTGATTACACCATGCATCGAACAACAAAACGATTAAGAACTTCTGTTAGACGAACAGAAAACGCAGCAGAATACCTTGGAGTTGTTGGAACTTAGAAGCTGTCGAGGTTCTCTTTCAGTAGACATCAACCTATCGGTGATACCTCAACTTGTGTTTGCCAGTTACTGTAGAGAAAGTTATGTAAGCAGAACCGACAGATATATAATCACCAGAGTAAACAATACTTGCCCGAAAGAGGACAGAAACCTGTATCAAAAGGGAGCAGCGATGTTACCGAGGCAGATGAACAACCATCGTTCTTGGTTTTCAGACGAGTTCTGGCTCCCCATCAAATTATCTACCTCGGAGTTGCATTAGGAAGCTCACAACGACATATTGGCCCAAGGTTCTTGCGGTTTGTTGAGGAAGTCGGAATCATTTGACTGAATTCTACCTTGTGGGCTCAGAAATAATTCTTTATCAACCTGCTCCTTTCCTAAACCAACAACTGACTATTCACACTTCCCTAATAGTTTGCTATAAAAAACTTTATACTATTTTACCTGTGCTAATGAGGTTAATACGAAATGCTTGCATTAAACATTTAATTTTCCACGGCTTTTTTTTCAAAGTTCCGAAACTAAGTGATTTTTTAAAATCCTGATAACGCTGATTTGAGCTGTTGAGTTAGTATGGTCATTTTCTGTGTCGGAAATCATCAGAATGAAAGCGGTTAAAATGACCACCGTTGATACGATAATGTTTACATTTTTAAGAAGTGACTCCACACTTTAAATGGCGAAATTAACAGCAACTCGTATTATCCAGCAGAAGAAGCCTTCAAAACGGCTGGACTCGGAAAAGACCACAAAAACGGTCATTGTTTACCAGAACTTAATTTCACTAAAATAACGCATACTCTTAGATGGAATGCATCAAACAATGGCAGATTACGAAAGTCTGAAATAAACTACTAAAATCCGGGTTGAATTCTTTGTTCACAGTCACCGCAAAAACTTTGTTTGCTGTGCACCACAAAATGTAATCTTAAGGTAACGTTTAAACTAATGTCTTATAAAATATACTTCAAAGAAGTTAATACTAGACATTGCACTGAAGATGGAACGTCAGACATACCAAAGAAACTTCAAGGGGACAGACACCTGGCTCTGAAAGCCGGTTGGGTTAGTATGTATCACACGGACAAATGATACCAGAGAACGTTGAAGAAGATGCACAAAGAGCATATCATCTTTCAGTAATAACTTTTGCAGTGACCTCCGGGACGACACAATTTTCTAATGCAATGCTTTATATGACTGCCATCTTCCCACAACCGCGTACTTCAGGTGATTGTTTGACCATACCTACTGCATCTTTCTGCCAAACACTCTGAATAGCAGGTGTGTCACAGAGGGACAACGTTCTCAACCTGCCGACCACGTAATGTTGTGTACCACCATCTACAAACGAGCATTTCAAGCAGATATTGGCGTTAGTACGTCTTCCAAAACCTGAAAGCAAGATATTCCAATTTTCTCCGGTTCTTTATTCCAGTGTATTAATGTTACCTTGTTGTCCACCATTGCGGGATTTCCACGAATCTGTCACAAATCAATCAGTCATAGTACCGTCAGACACTTCGGATAATAAAACGTACACACTGATGATCGGTCACTCATTACACATATCGTTTCCCCTGTGTAAGTGAACAGTGTCAGTGCATTCATACCTGGATTTTTCAGAATTAGGGATCACACTCCTTTTAGTAAACATGATGGTGACAACTCTGAAGGAAACAAGTTAGACAAACCTGTAGGGTACAGAACCAGGGAGCTCGCTTTACCTTTCGCACTATACAAAGTGATGGCTCAACATCAGCTTAATTAGACAGTCGCTTTCCACATTATCACCTAAAACCCCAAGTGAACAAACAGTGTGACTCACTGAGGCAGCTACTTTTGTAAAGTTCGAACCCATGTTATAAAGTTATAATAATGTCTGTTATGATTGTCACTACCACGGTAGTGACAATGAATACGAAATTTCATATTTTGATTGCATTTGCTATGTATTTGTTAATGCATCCTGGTGAATAAGTGGTCTGTTGTGGGCATTTGTGAACATGCAACATGCTTATCTTCTTTTATGCAGTCAGCTACTTAACGGAAGAGATTTATCACTAAATTTGTAAAATTGGATAACGTTGTCTGTTGACTGATTTCTGGCTTAAGCCAAGCCACTTGGACCCAGATTTGATAAACTCGTGTAGAGTAGAGCAGCCACTGTTGTTGCCTCATCGCGTGGGGTTTGGTCACCAGAAAAAGGCGTGGCCAGTTGAACAGGACAGTGCACTGGCTTTGATTTATGTCGCATGAACTGGTATGACAGTTACAAATGTGCGCCGTTTGCGAAAGCAGAATAGCACTTAAACAAGTCTACGGGTGTGCGTTCTGGAGATCGATTATTGTGTGGAATGATAAATGTTTGCTGGTTTCGGGCGTCTAACATGATAACTATTGCATGTTTCAACCATTTTTGTCTGCCTGAGCATATTTGTATCATCTCTGTGTTTTACCGTTATTTTTCACCCAGCATTGGACGTGTGCAGCTTCGAGCGCTTGATGGGTCCTTGCTTAGACGTGATGAGTCGAGAGGTCAGCAATTATCGGGCTCAGTTAGTCAAAATCCTTGGAGAGGCCTGCCTGAATACTTTTCCCGCTTTAGTTCACCACTCGGAAACGGGAATTACTGAGGAGACTTCCTCAATGGCACATCCCAACAAATAGATCCTTGAGAACTGTGGTTATTACTGTTGCTGTTGTTGTGTGTTTTGTTTATAGCAGTTCCATTAACTATTTTCATGTATGTTGACTTTTGTGATACTTCTGTTGTGAGATTAGTAATTGTTTTGCTGGATTTTGCATTTACATCCCCTGATTTCAACATGACGACGTACAATGGGTGATATGCCATTTCGTTCTTCTTTCATGTCTATCCGCTTTTGTTTCGTCAATATCTCATTTTAAGCAGACGATCTTGGTGTGTATGTGTGTGTGATGCCCAATCACAACTGTTTTCACCCATTTCATTTAGTACATTGTAAACCGTATACTGGTTTGGGTTTCTGTCGGATAGTTATTTTTGCGCACAATACTTATGTAAGTGTTGTGGTCTAATTGAAGTGGACAGAGGGTTGATAATAGTGAATTAGCCATCAAAACTGCCGGTAATGAGAATGAATACAAAATGTTCGGTTTTGATATCATTTTATGTGAAACTGACCACCTCTGTTAAACATTCAGTAGATCACCTCTATGTTTAGAGCCGGCTTTGCAAGTCACATGAAATCGTTAAGTACAGACCAACTTAGTAGCTTACAGTCCATTACAGTAATCAAGTGATGTAGGCAACATTCCATAATTGCCGTGCAAGAGATGACAAACGTCTTACTGCATTGTCAAAAAGTGTATATACTAAGTCATAAAGTTACTGTCTTTGTAAGAAGCGCCGAAATAAACCTTGAGATTGGTGTCTGCCAACTAACTAAATAGATGTTTCATGTTATCTCCATTCGTTCAAACAGCACTTAACTAAGCTTACCTCGAGAAAAATTATACTGACTTCCCTAGTGGAGTTTAATCAGGCTGTCATATTTGTTCGTTTCGCACTGAACTATTAATTTATGTCCTACATCCATAGGTGCTATGTTCCTGATCCTACGGTACCGTCGCTTCAGACGTTCTCTACTTCGTACGTGACAAGAAAATTTTGTGCAAGTGATAAGTTTATCGCAAAAAATAAATCAATAAATACTAGGTAAAAAGGGTTAAAAAACTAGGTAACCACATTAACAGTGCTGGTGTGATATAACTTTTTTTGCCTTATACCTGATAGCTTTTGTAACTGTTCACAATGTGTGAATTTGTTGCCTAACATCTCCATCGGTTTGCTGGGCTACTTTGGGTTTTAACGATTAGCCTTCTGCCCTGAGCAGTACAATCGGAAGTTTATCTCGAGAAATCTAGATAGGTCGTTCTGTGTTATCTCTGATATCGTTATGTTCATTGTTAGTGTGCGTGCGGATTATAGAACGAATAACGGGTAGTGGTAATGGGGGTGCTTTTATACAAATGGTGCTCTATTACATGTTAGTGTACAGTGCTTCTGTATGACTGACTCTGTTTGTACTCAACCAAAAAGCTGGCACTATGGATGTACAGTGTGATACAGAGCTGGATAATGACAGCTAATATCGGTTAGTTCGCCTGACCTAAAATGAATACATCTTTCTCATACTTCCTGATCTTTCGCACGCCTTTTGTCTGTTTGTCAACTATTTTCATAAATATCAATCGTTTTCATCAGTTTGTTTCCACTTTATTATTTTTTCTCCCCACACATTCTTACGTTTATTATTCGGCTACTTCATGGACCGTTATCAGGACCAACGGCAGTCCGAACCATGGTGCCAGCGAGGACGACTCAAGGCTGAAAATGAAGATTATAGAATGGACGAAGAAATCGATTGATGATTTCACTGTCCACTTCATGATAGAGTTTGTTCGTTGAAACCAGCCATTCACATATATTTAACCATCAGGTGCTTGCATGCTACCCGTTTCTTTTCGGCTTGAATTTCCAGAGCAAGCTCACTTTTCTTGCACCAGCCCATCCTACTGAAAAAACCCAAACGACTACGGTACTAACGTTCGAAGTGTTTATAGTGGGATGGAGGTTGTGTGACAAGTAATCACATTCAAGCTACACTATTAGCCAGTGTCACCGTGGTTGTTCACGATGGGGCAGATTCATCTGGCTGATGGATCACGATTTCGTATGAAGAAGTTGAATGAAGTAAGAGGTCAGAATGAGGAGAAGCAAATGTGAGCTAATCATCGATGGAACAGGTATCACGTGGCTACCAACAGTAGTCCAGTAAATGCATAATTTACCATCTGAAAGATTCGGTTGTTCCTATTTGGTAGCACCCTCAGCAGCTCAGTTTAGAAATACGGAAAACGAGTTCTGTAGCACAACGTGATAACACCCGCTAAATAAGTAAAACCTTATATGGGTCTTTGAATCGTCTCTTACTACTGGCTTTTTGCTGGGCCACGTGATTGTTATCCCTTCCTCCTCCTTCGGGACCACCTTACATGATTTTTTCTCAGTCTATGCAACTGTAGATATTTCTACGTCTGATATTGGCAGTTTTTAAATTCACAAGAACATTAACCACAGCCGTGTCGGTTTAATTTCGGATTGAGTAACCTACGCTGTGTTGTTTTCAGTTGTGTATTCATAAGCTTGTTCATTAGGGAAACGCTATCGTTGCGGACCTCGGTGTCGGAGAACATTTTCGCTTGCCACGTTTTCTGTTCGACAGCGAGTATCTTACAATATTCTATGATTATATCACATGAACTCTGTGCGTCTTTGGTAGTTTTTAAACATTTGCTCAAAACCTGTTTCACAGCAGCATTATTTCTGTGCAGTACTGAGCAGTTCATATACTGAAGAGGTCCCACTCTACGTTGGAAAAGACGGAAGTCATTTGGTACAGAATGATTTGATAAGCAACAGCGATTCCAGTTCCCTGTTTACTGAAAACCAGCACATTCTGGTTTGTATATCAGTCCCAATTTGCCGCATCCAATGGGTATGAAGAGAACAGTCATCCGATCACTCCTTAGTAGATCCAATAGAATCTCGCCAGTGAACTCTCCAGAATAACAGATTTCTCGCCTTAAAGAAATGCGAGCGGTAAATCACTATCCAACCGCACGTATTAAAAACACAATTAAGTGCACGCTGACTGGGGGAGAGACCAAAGACAGCGGGACTTTCAATTCTGCTGTGCAAGTATCGTATCGTGAACATATCTATGAAAAAATTCGCTCCATACTTTATGACTATGGTATCCGGCCCGTATTTCTGTTAGACAATACATTAGAACGATTGGTGGTGCATCCTAAGGATCCAGTTTCCATGGAAGATCAGACAGACTGTGTTTGTGAAATTAAATGTGACGACTGCAATGCTTGTCACATAGAAAAGGCAATCAGACAACTGAAAGTACATGTTGCCGAACATAAGCTCCTCACGCGGCTTCCTCCTAAAGACGCATATCAACTTCAGAAGCTAGAGGAGGATTCGGCTATCACACTACATGCACTGTCGGAGAGTCACAATATATGTTTTATTCAAGCTCGCGTGATCCACGAGGGTCTGACTTCCCGAGCAGAGCGGTGTTGTGCTGACGCTCTCAGCAGTTACGCTCAACAAGCCTGTGTTAATCACAATGACAGCAAACTCTTACCGGCAGTGTGGCGTAGATGGATAAATAATATTAGACACGGGCGCATCTTTTCTACATCGGTCTCATCCCACTTAATGGGTAAAGGATTTGACAAATCAGTACCGTGACTAATCCCTTGTGACGTTTGTTCCTTTGTCACTGTGGTTTCGGTCACAGCACTCCTTAGGAAGGCTACCAGAGACGATTGAAACGTTGATCATTAAAACTCGCTCGTAACACTGTTTTGTTCTTAACTCACTAACAGAATTTACTTTATGTTTGTTTTTATTATAAATAATCCTCAACTCTGCAACTAGACCACAGTAACTTTTTGCCCCACCACTCACTCGTCTCTGTCGCATAACCTAGAACTTCTTGACTGGTTTACACCAAAACATTTGACTGATCAATCCTGAGTATATTTTTCTAGATGTGATAGTCTCGCTACGGTGACATGACAAGCTTGCACTGGAATATTATTTTGTTGGGCACTTACGTTTTCCAAATGATTTCCTTGCACTGGCACAATTGTTCAGACTTTGTCCACCATCCAGACTCTTTCAGTCAGACACACCTATCTGCGAAAATGAGTCTGTGATTATGTTTTGTCATTCGGCATATTGCCAAAGAATACTAAAATTCGAGCTAACCCAATGTCACCACCACGAGATAGGGTCACGTAGACTGGATATTTTTTCGTCACGAGATTGCAGACAGATATAATAAAATGTGTTGGAACTGACTTCTTATTTACTCAAAAGTGCTCCAAATGCATTCAGGTCAGACGCCACTTGATTTCCTTTCTTGAAGAGTGTCCGTGATCGGAGAGAATCAGTGTCCCCTGTACAGCTGTGGTACAACTGCTTAAAGCAAACTGTTGACGTCAGTTGATAGATTCGTAGCTCAGCTGGTAGAGCGCTTGCCGCGTAGAGGCATGGTGTTTCTGTCGCTGGTTCGAATCCAGCCGAAGCCCTGACTTTTCACATTTGGTTCTCATCTAAAATAAAGACGAGCTGATTAATAACGCTGTATAAAATTGCAACTGGACACTGAGTGCGTTTTCTACTTCCATGTAATGGCTTATCTTGAGATGGCGAATAACGATTGAAACAATTGGATTTCAGCTTTTAAAACAGCTGGTTAATTCGGAGTGGCCATCAGCGTATATAAATTTGTTAGTTCTTATTACGTATAGCTCACTATAGTTGCATGTAGAGGAGCAGCGCTGTTAATCGCAACCCATATTTTAATTGGAACGTTTTTGATATTCAGTACTGGAATCGCTTGTCCCTTTCAATTTACTTATGGCTATAAAAGTATACAAAGCTGTTAAAAAAAGACTTAGACTTTCTAAATTTTCGGGCATTCTCGATTTAGAATGAAGTGATAAATTTCACGTTTTTCCGACTCTCATCATTTTGTAACCTGTAAGAAAGGTTTCCTTCTCGCGGTTCTCTGTCTCAACAGTTGTATCAATTCAGTAATTTCATGATTTCATATGTATGGCCGAGTTGAAGGTGATGCTATTGAATAGTCAATGTCATCGTTAGCAGTTAAGGACTGCAGTGCTTTGACTCATTTAATGGAGAATACACTGGGTTCCAGAGTGAAACGTTGCACGTATCGTTCGTAATCTTGTGATTTGGTCGAATGAATCCACAACAAATATGTCGGCTAGGACAACAAAATCACTTGTAATTTGTTACAATCAGCCTTCACCGTAAACGCAATTACTCTTTTCATTTACAGATTACTGAACGTTTGCACAGCATATGACTGTGCACAAGTATTGTTGTATTAAATTCGACTGTATAACGTAACGCGAGAGATGTTATAATCACTGCAGAAGTGAGTGCATGAATAAAGCGTATTGTGAAGGGTGTGGTTGTGACTACCACTGGAACCTGAATATTAGCAACACATGTATTTCTCCATGAATACTTTTCGACTTACTGTGTTCAACTTTTAAACTGTGCGGTTACTCAACAACAACGGACATCGGAGTAACAATGGTATCACGTTTCAGCATCAGATTTTTCACTTGCCACATTATCAGAGATTTGTGTAAACATTAATCCTCTTAGTCTGTGCGGATAAAACCGTGTGATCGAACTAAGCATATGTAAGGAACAGTACGAATGTGCCATCCGTCAGTCATATGTTTTAACGATACTTTTCGTTGCGGTTTTGGAGCATATTGCACACACGTTAGCCTCGTTTCTTTCAGATATTGCCGGTCGTGTTCATCGAACAGGCGCAGTCCGCCTAGTTTGTGTGGTTCACTGTGAATGTTGCACTCCTCTTTCTTACCGTTCACCTGCTTCTGGTTGGACTGTACACAAGCAAGCTTCAGTTCTGCATAGTGGTGATGGTATTCAACAATGATAAGAGATGACCATAAGAGGTGGCGAACGAGCAAAATCAATGGAAGAAAACTCAAATCTTGTAAAGTAAAAGGAAGAGAAAGACGTAGTGGGATAAGATAGTTGCGGGGATGCACATCACGATTTCCGGAATGAGCGCCATCGAACGCTACGCTTTGTTGTAACGGTCAGCCTCCTCAATCAGAGGTGGATACTGGTCATTGGTCTTCAGTCAAGAAACCAGGAACACCCAATTGAAGTGTGCTTAAGAGTGGATGTCTTCCCACCACAAATCCAAGTCACACGTTGGTCATCAGACTGTCACTTCCAGCTTATCCCAATATTCGCGAGAATAGCGCGGTAGGATGAACAGTTAGCTGACTACTTCTGTCGCCACCACCAACTCAAGCAAGTCTCTGTTGTGCGTGTAAACAAGAATGTGAGGAGTTATCACTCGGTGAGTTATATGATAAAAGCAGGGAAATTTAGATTGATTGGTTTGATACGGATATGAGGCACAAGATCAAAGCCGGCCGATGATATCTCTACCAAAAATTTGCGATAGGACTACGAAACGGATTTCTTACTTAATTCAGGTTCATATGTTTCAAGTTGTTAGGGCAAAATAACTCCAGGTTTGTTCACGAGACATTTCCTAGAGTCTTTGGTTCAATGGAAACTAACCCACAAGGCGGCGGGTGGGAGCATGCAGTTAGCGGTCCATTCTGTGGTGGTGACCGGCAGTGGTTCGGTACGTAGACCACTCCGACGGCATCCATTCGTCCAGAGTGTTGAATGCAATCCGCATGAGAGATTGCGACAGAACCACCCTAGTGTTCCGAATATTAATTAACGAAGACGGGCCTAATGTAGTGGGTAGGCTCAGCCAGGGATTCGAAGGCCTACAGGACTGTTGCGACACTTGCCTGTTGTTGCCGGGCAGGGAAATCAGAAGGGTTCATATATGCTTCGAATGAGGTTTAACCATTCCAAGTTCCCGGCACATCCGTAAAGCCTGTGTTCATCATGGTGATACGTACGACTTGCATGGACGTAGCTCGCGGTCGTGAGAGACCTGAGATGCCCGCTTTTTTACACGGATAATCTACCTTCCGATAGCACATTTATTTATCTTGGGGTATCTGAAAACCAGTTCCCATGTGGCAGCCTACGACTTGTCGTAGTATCATCAATCGGCCTATGTGGCTTTCTTAGGAGGCCAGGTTGTAAACTCTGCATCCACGACGTTCTGGTATTACTACCGCTTACTTTCGGCGACTGGTTAATCGCTGTTACAGTCTCGAGGTTTTGCAGTTATCTGCCGTGTGAAAAGCTATGTCCTAATGCACAGTCTAGGAGTATGTCAGTGATGTTGAGTTGATTCATCTGCTCACCCGAGTAATGGATGTTCGACAAGGTTAAAACAGTTGTCCAGCACGTTGGTCGGACCAGCTTTCTTGAGTTTTTAAGCAGTTCACGATATTTTATGGATTCCATGTTATTCTGTTTTTCAGTTGTGAGCTAAGAATCCACATCCTAAACATTGTTATCACCATCCCGTGTCAGTTGGTGCTCATGTGAAGGTTTGACCTAGGTAAACCATTGATGCAACAATTACATCAGTTCGGATCTTTTACCGGCTCTCTACCGAATGAGTTCAACAGAAAATAAACCCGATTTGTTTAAAATGGACACTTTGATGACGTTCTTCAAAAACTTCTTGGCCAATTCTGTGCTTTTAGTATTCATGGTTATTATTTAGCTTCCAACGTCTCCGAGTGAAGACGTTAAGACAGTGGCGGCTAATCGGATAGACTGAAATGTGTGACCTCATTGACAGTGAAGTAGGGAGTGCCAGTGAACTGTCACAGTGAAAGAAGCAAAACAGTCGTCCTGTAGCTACCATATCACACTGAGTATAAATCGTATTACAAGATTTTTATGTCCCACTGATGCGTTGTGAGTTCGACCGATTGCATCCCAGGATGGTTCAGGACCCGAGGAATGTTCTTTCGGACGCAGGACCACTAATGCTCAATCGGATGATAACAAAGTTTGCACAGTTTGTTTTCAAGTGCCCAATAACTTCGGGACAATTCATTGTCACTCAGTGAGCAAAATCCTAACAGAATGGAAGCAATAGAACTGTTTTCACCCACACTGTTTTTTGGCCAAATCTCTAACGCTATTGCTATGAACAATATATGATGTTGTTCAAAAGCAGACAAACCAAAAGACGCACAAGTTGGTTGTGAAAACAAACGTTGGATTAACTGAAACTATCCACTGGGTTTCACATATTTTGTCCTATCCCAATTTTTGTCTTCCATTTTATGTTGATCTTTCCTCCTCCTCATAGGGGGTTTTGGTCGCTGGTACCGTTCTAGCAAGTGACGAAAATAACAAAGCAAACGCTGCACTGAGGCACTTCATGTTTCTATTCTTTTTTCCAAATCACTCAATAAATCATTCACTTACTAGTCACAAATTGCATGCAGGTCATCAAATCAAAGTCGACTGGACACTCAAGATTACAGTGAGTCAAGTCACTTAAACCTTCTGAAGTTGTGGTTGTGCGTACGCTCTTGACTTCCAATATCTAGTAGCTCAACCTGTGTATTCTATCTCGTTTGTCGTACCACAACTCTTTCCGCTCAACTTGTTTCATATGTTTATTTCATGGTTTATTGTTATTGGGTTTTGATAAGTTGATAGATGTTTGTCTTTGAAGGTTTTCATCTTCTCATTGTTATGATTGGTTCACTTCTGTGATTCGATGTTTAAGCTGTATTTTAACATTACCGTCGGAAGACAAAAAAAGTGTAATAGTAGCAACTGTACGGTCTCTTCAACAAGCTTTTATAAATATTTCGCAGGAAAATTGAGTCATTGTCATCAACCTATTGTGTAAGTACATATGTTCACTTACACAAATCAGTGAGATGCACATACTCTCAAAGTTATCTTCATTGTAGACTTACTGCGATTACTACCAGTAATCTTATATGTTGAGTGAGCGATAATGAAATTTTCCGTATTTATTTGCAATAAAGTTCAATGTATCAATCAGCGATAGGGACAGGTAACGCAACACAAGTAAAGCGGCAAATGCCAAAACTGAAGTCAAGTATCAGCGTTCCAAACGTAAAAACACGACAGTAGAAAAGGAAAATACACTTATTTAAAAGATAGTATATGCCGTACGATAGGCGGTGGACTGAGTTATACACAGACAGTAACAACGAGTGCGGACAGTTAAGGCGATACACTTCTAAGTTTTGTCCAATATTGAATGTCTCATGTCAAACTTCTAACGCAATCATAACAATACTTCCACCCATCTTTTTCACGGAAATCTAAAATGCACGTTAGTTAAGTGATGAAAATCGATAATGTTCTTTCAGGTAAAAGGTACGGTTCCCGTGTGCTAGATTGCTCCTTTAGTGTGTTCAAAATGGTACCAAAGAGTAAAGTTTATCAGCATTAGGAACTAGTTAGTCGTTTTCAAATTACGAAATTCTTAGACTTCGGAATCTATTATTCGGAACCATTTATTTTATTTGTCAAATGCCTCCATAGTTTGGATGAGGCCCATTAAACATTATATGGTGAACATTTTAATGCTTATTCAAACTGGAAAAACTCATGTTGGTTTTTTCAGAATACTTTAAAATTACCGGGTCTTGGACCTCCATAGACTGATTTTATTCGGTCACAGAGTTGGTGTGTCTTTTTCTGGTCACAACAGCAACAGCGGATCACAATTCGATTTAATGGCCTGTGGCACTGGTAATTAGCGTCACTGATCACATGAATAAACACTATAAAGGGACAAACGGATATGATGCTTCACTGTGCTCAATCTACGATTCCTGATTAAACGAGTTTTGTGGATATTTCGCTCGTAACGAATGCTATTATTTGACTACCACATAATGCGCTCGAACGACTGTTGTGTAATGAACCGGTAGTAATAGAGCAGAATATGATTGCACGTTTTGACTTGTGACAGCAAGCTGAAAAATTAGGCCGACATTGCAAAGTAGGGGTGAGCAGGAGGTCAAGCGTTATTGTTGAAACTGGTAAATAGTTGGGAACTGCATAAGTATGTCCAAAACAATACCGCTAGTTGTTTGCAACTTTTCTACTTGTTTACGTATATGTGTTTACATACATATGTAAATATGTGTTCGGCCAAATGCTTTTGGAAAATATTAGTTTCGTATCTCGTTTTTGTTAGAACTCCTCAACGGCACATATTATTGTTGATCATTACTGAGACATTTGATAATTTAGAAGAGATTCCATTGGAGCAAGCCTTATCTCCGGCAGAACTTAGAGCAAAATTAGTACGTCGTTAAGTTGCAAGTGATCTGTCAGGAAAGCTACCAAGCCAAATTGGGGCTCAGAGGCTTTATATTTGGACTGAGTTGAACACACATTTCAACGTCCCTTACGGAATCCATCACATGTTTCAGGGGATTGTCATCGTGGACAGGATTTCTCAA
Organism: Paragonimus heterotremus; assembly: GCA_013368495.1. NCBI lineage: Eukaryota > Metazoa > Platyhelminthes > Trematoda > Plagiorchiida > Troglotrematidae > Paragonimus > Paragonimus heterotremus. The sequence goes on along the minus strand of LUCH01000300.1, from coordinate 112,209 downwards.
ATGCAAGGGCACATCGTAGCTATCGATTAATATTTAAATTTTACTGGTGAAGATTATTTTAACAGATATGCTAAGCTGAAAGAGACCGAAGTGCGAAAATTCTGGGCTTAACCAAATTGGTTTCGCATGTATTTTGGTGTGTAGCTGATCCCGAGTGTGAGATTCGTAAACTCCTGGGGCAGCTCTGTGAGTCATTCTGTCTAACGCTCATTGGGTGTAGGCTAGCTTTCCTGTATGTGCCTTGAATCCACTAGAAAAGCAGAATATCCCAAATCCGGTCGCTCCTAGGGTTCATATCTCTGTTGTGTTCAGGAGTTGGACACAGATTTGAGGTTTCTTGTGGTAGCCGTACTAGCTGTCAGGCGGTCTGAACGGATCAAGTTGTAAGAAAGTGTTTTTTGTAAACATTTTTGTGACATAGACTAGTGATGGTTGCTAGGGAGACGAATTTATTCAAACCTCGTTTAACTGGTCTTATTATGTCCTATACCAACAACTTGTGTGCGTTGTTACACTATGGAGAAAATATCTGTTTGTGTGATATTTTCATTGTAGTGTTTTAGGAAGTATTGTATTGGTCGCTTCATAAATAATTTGGTGTGGATTGGGACTATAACAAAGAAACTGGTAGTACATGGTCTTATCTATTCGTACCTCATTCATGTAGAATTTTAAAACATTCCACTTTTTCGGCCCTGATTATAGAATAGGGTCTCAAGTTGCAGGTAAACAAATCCATACCATAAAGCAGTTTTTTTCCATTAAATAATCTGCCTGTTTCATGATACAGTTCAAGCGAATGATTCCTTAGACATTTATCCTTCTTTTGTAAGTCAACATGTACTAGCTAAAGTCACACGGTAATGAGCAGTTACTAGACAAGCTCCAAGTCTCATCTAAAATGTTTACAATCAGTCCACAAATGACTTAATTCAGCTAGCCTTTTTGTGTAGGAGACCTTCCTGATTTACACATTCCTTCTCATGGTTACCTCGGAAACACTGGCAATGAGTGCTAACTTCAGCAGCAAGTTTGTGACAAATAGAAGAAGCTAAAACTTCATAAAACCGACCACAAACTGCAAACTCCACAAACTGTCACCTAACGTTATAGTTAGCGATTGATTGCATTGTCACAGAGAAGGCAATAAAAACCTTTTAGCATCCAAATTGACGAAATTGTTGAGTAATCAGATAAGGAACAGATAATCTTAGTTATCTGAACAGGACTTCTTAAAAAGAAAACTTAGAGGTTTTGCGCACCGTGAGATTTCATGAATATGTCACGATGATATCTGTTAACTATGTCAGCTTCTGCGTCCGACGATACGTCCACTTGTATGTGCCTCATGCACGGGAAGTTAGTTGCACCATATCTTTTCTTTCCGTTGTTAAAACACAATGAGGAATTGACCTCTTTAATATTTGGGGTTCAATTTTAGGTTTTTGTACACGGATTCCTCTAAGTTGAGGAGTTCAATTTGAAAGTAGCAGATGTTTTGAAATTCTGCCAATATTTTCAAATTTAAGGAATATCAGCTGTTAATTGAATCAAGAAAGAATGAGTTACTTAGTAGTAGCGAGAAGTTTCAATGGTATATCTTTCTGAGGCAGATATGTCGCTTTTCAACACAGAAGTTAGGAGAGCTCTGTATGCTTATAAACAGAGGTTATATACGACATTAATTTTTCCACTGCTTATACGTTACAATTGCAAAGCACGCATTTTTGGCAGCTAAGTCGAGAAGTCTTCGATTTTAGGTAACGTTTGGCACAAGCGTACCTTCCTCTCCCTCCTCTTCCCAAGAGGGACATTTTAGGAGGTGGCAAACAAAAGTAGTGAAAATCTTTGGATGAAACTTCTTTCAGGTAATTAACCAACTTATACTCAGCAGGAGGGATCTTTTCCAAAGAACTTGTGGAACATGTGAGGCCGACCGAATTACGCAACTTATCTTCATGGCAGTCTCTCTACAACATTGCTTTAATACTGACCATTTAATTGGCGTTTCACGTAGGTCGTTGGACAACGTGGAGTCGTCCAGCTACCATAATACTGTCGTATCTCCAGCTTATAATATTTTCAACGAAGTATGTACGTGAATGGGATGAGCACGCAGTGCATTTACTAATGTTCGTCACGAAGACGTTTATTTGTCAAGTAAAAACGAGTTTTCGAATGTGCACCCAGGTATACTCTTTAGGTCAGAAAACTGACCAGTTTGTGCTGAAGCTACCTTCAAGCGTTCAGTGATTGGCTACCATTTTCAAAAGCTGCAGGTTCGCTACCGACAACCGATTTGGCAAAAATACACAATCTTTGTTGGAGCAGTCAGGTATTGTGTATGTCGACGGAGATTCTGCCGGACTGTACGTTGTTGATCGAAGAAAACCTCAAGACAGCCAGACAATGGTATGAAGCTATGAAGCTTCAACCATCAAGAAAAACACGATTATCAGGTGTTTGATGCCAGCCTAGGGGGTTCGTGACTATTACAATTCTTAGTTGGAAATGTTCTTTAACGTAGTATTGCATCACAGTTACTTCTGATTCTGTACTTACAATGTTGTTGGCCCCATTTTTCCTTCTTTTCCATGAACGTCTGCTGATGTTTGCTCTGACCTCTCTTTCCAGTCTGTTCTTCTGCACGTGTTTGTATTTATGCATTTGTTTTTTATTTCGTAGCTTATCAACAGGGTTAAAAACAACCGCAGCGACATTACCCACGTGTACAATCCACAGCGGTAAATGATAACTGTTAGGTGAGTAGCCAACATTGAACTTGGATACTGATAGAGACATTTTTATGTGGTTTAGTCATATATCGTGGTGATACGCAATATTACGGGGGATATGTCATACTATCGGGATTCATTTGGGTTGGAATATCAGAGTGCCTTTTGAAGAGCATGCTTTTTGAGCAGACGCTATCCAATTACAACAAAAGACAAAAAGCTGTTTAAGCAGGCCATTTCATTCCTCAGAAGGGATAATTTTAGCTCTGTGAGAGTTAGTCTCAATTAAGTTATGAAGACTGCCGAAAGTCTTTTCAAATCCAAGTTACCGTGAAGGCAAGTTTACTGAAGTCCTGGGTGAATACTACTTGGGATAAAAAGTTGGTTTATATGTGAGCTAAATTAGCAATTTATGCTCGTTGCTTCAGTTGTCAGTGCACCTTACGCGCGTTCAACGCCGCATGCAAGTCTCCGATCTGTTGTGCACACTGATAGTTATGCACGAGTTCAGTGGTCTAGTAGCCTGGTCTTCAACTCATAGGAACATGTAAGTGGGATAACTACCCATGATCACATGTAAGCGGTACTCGAAGCGTGGCAATCGTAGATCAGTCTCAGATTCGATAGCTTGCTTCGTACCTACAACCTAACCGTTTAATGTAGACAAAAACCGCAAACGTATTTTATACGAAAACACCTGAAGTGGGCGATTTATCGAGAAAAAAGTGAACTATTTATTGATTTCCGTCAAGAGGCTTACACCACATTTTAGATAAAATGGTCTACATTGGGTCCAGTTACCTGTCCAAAAAGATACTGCTACTGAAAACTGGACAATCGAGACAGTTATTGATGGCTAATATCAATGTGTATTCAGTTGACTGTTATATATATACCACTTAGGAGTGACTCGTAATGAATATTGCTCGAGTTGCTTGTAAATCATTGAACGTAGTCGCTTTAGTGCGCCCTTCGTTTTTCTTGTCAGTGTAAGAAAAACGACTTGGGACTGGCGTTATGCTGTTCCCCGTGAATGTGTCCCTAGAAAGGGATGGCTGTTTCAGGCCTGCTAGAAATGCGGATTGTATGTGAGCACAGGTTATTTTGGTTAGTTGCACATATCCGTGGAAACCTTTCTCAATATGAGCAATAAAAGCGCATAACTGAAGCCTAGGATACATTTCAGTGGAATATGAAGTAATGTTTAGAATATAGTGCCACAATTTACACTCTATTTTCAAACTGTTTTGTTTCAAGTGCCTTACGGTTGACGCTGTGTCTATTTTCATGACTTCAAACTGTTATTTGGGTATTGCATTGGGTAATCTGATTTTTTATGACTGTCGTGCAGAGTCAACGATTCCGTCATCACCAAATGGATCAGCAGTACAGCAGCGGTAACTGCAACTTTGTGTTATTTGGACGGATTCATTTAATGCCTTGTGTTTTCAGATGACCCAAAGTGGACCCAAAGTGGACCTGTAATACAATTCTTCGCAGCACTCAGTGAATCATTCCTCGGTTGCTTAATCACAGATATCTGTCAAACGGTGGGGTGTATACATATGTGTACTTCGAAATGTTGCCTGCGGTAACCAAACCCTAAAAACGAAGATGCGGCTAAACAAAATCATAACTAGTCGAAATACTTCTTCCGTCCTGTTCATACCATGTGTTTTAGTATGAGATTTTACTCACTTCATTCCCATAGTTTTAACTAGTGGCAGTCAAAAGTTGATGGCTGTGAAATGTTCTTCTATTTGCGATTAGTCAGATACCCATTCCAGTCGGCTCGCAGATTGACGGTAACCGTGTTAAAACGTTTTTTTCAGTCTTCCTCCGTTTCTTATTTGTAGCGTGAGCTCAGACGGGGACTCATTTAACGGACAGCAGAATTCTTGAAATTTGACCTATAGTACGAAATCAATTACCATGGGTTGAAATCTACTCAGCAGCGACATACAACAACGCAGATTACACTTATGCGAAATATTTGCACAATTAAAAAAATAAATCGTTAATGTGAGTGTATGTATATCTTACAGTAGGAAAACATGAATCGATAAGTTGTGAACAGCTGGTAAGTACGCCAGTCTTTGTATCTGAGATGCCTGATGCAGTTTCGATTTTTAACCTTCTATAAAAAGCATGGTTTGAAAAACCTTAGTCACTTACCTGTGAAAATAGGTATATGATGAATATTTCGGGGTGTTCTGAAACTCATTTTACTCTGACTTGTTTTCCTCTATGCTTATTTTCAGCAACCTGTGTACTATAACCGCCAAAGTTGATGGTTCTGATTCGAAAAAAATAACCTGTAGGTACACACTCAACTGTGCTAATCCCTTTTGGATATCATTGTTCAGTTTGTAGAAGGGATGTGCCACATAGCTCTTTTATATAGATGACATCTTATTTCACCTAATTTATATGAACGACAAAGGATATTGGCGGAAGCAACTTTTAAAAGACGAAATAAATCTCGGTTTTAAACGGACTCGACCCAGTGAGAGTAAGAGCATGCCTGAAAGCATCACGTGCTTTATAAACTGAGCTACGAAAGTATAAAGAATGTTAACAAATCTCGCGGTTCGACTCGGTCACTCACTCAACTCTCTGTCTTTTGGAAGTCATCGAATGATCTGAAGATTGTTTGTCCAGGAATGGCTTACCAGAAAGTTCACACCGGAATCCGTTAACACTACTGTTTACCACTAAAACTGTACCAGTGTTAGGCAGGGTGGCAGAAGTGCTACGTTAAAGATGATCCCTTACTCAAAATGTCAACCTTCCGCATCGTTTAGTGGACCATATATGATAGAGAGGGATGGGTAGGTGGTTGGGCAGGACTGTGAAAGTTCTGAGCTTTCGGCCTAGTACTTCAGATAATAAAACGTTTGTTGGGTTTCTGAATGCTCTTTCGTTTGCTGGTTTGAATCCAACCTAAGCCTAGGTGTTTCGCAATATTATCTCACCCAAATTTATAAAATCAGCTGTAGTATTTACAGGTACCACTTCATTTTCGAAAAGGATTACGTGGTTTCGCTGCTGCTGTATATTTGCAAACGGAGTGAACTCGAGCAGTCCTTTGGGATTGCACTGCTTGCTAGAAAGCATTCAATACGATCCCTAAATGAGTTGGTGGGCATTATTCGACCCTAGTTTAAGAGTATTTACAATTATTAGCGGCTTCCTACATAGATGCGTCTGTTGTGCACTATACATGTTGACTAACTGAAATCACGGCTTGTCAACAGGGGTCAGAAGAGTGATCCAGGGATTTACGGATTACCGTAGTGGATGTCGAGGACTCTGTGAGTATTTGAGCACAGCCATTTTATTCAAACAGAGCATTCATATTTTGCATGGACAGAAAATGCATCGTGTTTCCGTGAAATAGACTAACTGTACCACCGTGTGAACGAAGAAAATACGAAAATAAATTGGGTTTTGAGTGATTTTTATTTATATTCCTCTAAACCGTGTTGTTTACGCATGGACAACTCATTCATAGACTCAAAATTATTTATTTCGTTACTTCCTCAGAGTTTTGTCGCTGAGCGTAGGTTAAACATTTGTTCATAGTGCACTCCAGATTCGATTTATTATTCTACTGTTTTTGTCAGGCTAACAAAGATTTATTTAAAACCTCCATGTGCATGCGTTCGCCTCATCGATCGCCGAGAACTAGTTTACTGCCAGACCCTATTTTAATTTTCATCCGCCGCTCTGTTTGGCTTGGGATAATTTCGTAAACGCTGACATAGCAATTTCAAAAAGTCTGTCCGGATAACATCAACTGCAATGCTGTCCCGATCGTTGGGTATAAGCGTGCTTTTAAACTGATCTCAAGGTTTTAATATGTCTCATTTGTTTGAATAATTTGAGACAATGCTCTTCATTTTTAAAACTGTCATACATAATCCATTGGAATGTTTATATTTCTTCAGAATCTAAATTCTCTCTATCTTTCTGTTTGGCCAAAACAGCCAAATTAATTGGTTGGACAGCCCATGCCTATCAGGATTTTTTTGTTCAATAGTTAGTTTTAACTGCATACAGTATAATGCAATTACAACAGTTATGTTGACTAACATGACACCAATCCGTGTCTTTCATTTTCGATTGTCTTGATGTTAGCACACGGAACTTTGGTGGAATGTGTTGTTGTGTATTTGATTGGGAGTGTGTAGTAACAGTTGCGTACTGAATGTCAGAATATAACCGAAGGGTTGTCGTATCTATTCATAGGGACAACTGCAATGAACATTAATCACAAATCATTGTGACTGAGTGTTTATTGCTGTCATTTTGGGACAAGTTTAGTTGAAAGTAGATGATTGACTGAAGTAGACATTTACCTCGTAGGCAAGAGAACTAAAAGTTGACTTATGGTTACAAATAGTTTAACGCTACTGTTGAAACATAATGTGGGCTGATACCAGTCGCTTATTTGTTAACATGCATAACGAGAATAGTATCGGTGAGTAATTGTCAACGTAGAGAACTGTAGTGTTATACCCACTGTGGTGTACGTGAGGTATATCTAAAATCAACACCGGCTGTTTCTCTTAGAACTGCTTACAGGTGGATGGAAATGGAATAACCGCTCAAGTGCTACTGGTCAGACTGGCAATGACCAAGAAAACCACGGCATACAACTGTGTATGACTGTTAACCGTTTCGAATTTTCGTCAGGGTTCTCTCATACTGTCGATGAGTAGGGTGATATATTGATTAAGACGTTTCAGCTGCATCTGGATCATAACTCACGAGCGAAAATCCATGCAATTACGCAACGATTGCCTCAACGGTTTAGAGGTGAAGCCCGTGGGAGAGCGTATGTGAATCCACTTGTGAAACTTACGTTCCCAGTGTAACAACGTAATTCACCTGTTAGGGCAGTTGCAATGTGAACGTATGCTGATTCCGCGTTGCGATCAGTGAACATCAGAAACCTAGACAGTTTACATTGAGTCCTTTTTATTACCGAGTCTTGATGAATCGGACAACGTAGGTTTGTACACACCATCTATACAACTTGTGTGTGCACGATCTTTCGTGGGCATAAATTGTCAGGGCTAGCTAACACCGATCAGTTAACTCCGATTTGACATGAAAATGAACGAGAATACTGTTTTCAATTCGATAACTTTTCACAGACGTATTTTCTCTTCTCCCGATCGGTCTTCGATTAAGCAACTTTTACACAAACCACTGTGGGGTTGTTGATACAGGATTAACTTCAAAATTATAATTTTACTAGACAAGCAATAATAGTCTAAAATGTTCTGGTATAAAGTCTGGTGAGGTGATCAGGAGGATCATCTTACTATCTTCAGTTGATCAGCTGGCCGTTCGCACAAAATTCCAATCGTAATCAGATTATATTAGGAAGATTGTATTCAGATCAGTGCATCACTTTACTTGAATATTTTCTTGTTTACTGTACCACCCTATTTTATCTGACCAAATCCATAGCCAACAATCTGGATTACATACTCCAAGCGATTGTTACATTCTGGTATTTTGTTTTCATTATGAAGAGTCAGACGAAAGTGCATTCACACAAATATAATGGTAAGTAGTTGAAGAAGGGCTTCTTAACTCAGATCAGTTAATCAATCGATAAAGAGAAGTGTTTGAAGCTTTCAGCAGCTGGATGCGTTCTCCGTTGGTGGGCCAATATTTGGTCACTTTATGTATACGTACCTGACGAGTCTCTGTTAGTAGTTATACACTGTTCCACATGATCTGAGCCTGCTAACGTATGGCAAAGGCACAGCTTCCCTAATGAGTTGATGTTTAATGAGGACATTCTTTTTATGTTGCATTGAGACAGTCAGCTGATTTGTGTTGGCGCATTTGATGAGACGAGCTCATTGATGGTAAATGACCAGAAGTTTACCTGTTTTTCTAAGTGACGTATTCGAACACCTTCCGTGTAGCCTGTTTGTCATTGAGCATTATAACTCTCTTACTCATACAGCCTAGAATAATTTAATAAATGGAATGTGTTGATCGGGGAAACGGTTACTGGTGATACATCAGAGTAATTATTGCTACGCAATACCTACTTGTTTGGACAGTTTCACTAAAATACTTTAAATGATGAGACATCTATACGGTATTGAGTTTGCAAGAACAATGTGATTTCATATTTCGGGGCATTTAAAAAAAACCGAACCATGTTGGTAGACCACAATTCATTCAGCGAATTCATACACAGAACTAGTGATACACTTGTTTGAGGGATAAAAGTAAACTACCGCTGGATACATTAGGCTGATGAATTCTCTTGCAAATCTCTAGTAACTAGCAAGGTTGAATTCGACAAGCCAAAAACTTACAGGAACAATTTAAACGGAAGCCAGTGGTAAAAAGCCTAATTTTTCTGATCTGAAGAAATTTACCCTATAGACCATTAGAGATCTGCATGTCCACGTGACCTTCAGCGATTGTACTTCTTCCATGACTGGACTACAACACCGGGCCGTTACAAGGGGTCTTAACAAAAAGTGAAACTCCAGTTTAATTCTTACTTCTCAAAAGAGGTGATTCCAAGTAATGTATAATTTTGTTCTGGAACACATTTGATTTTTGACGTAAGACTGCACCACAACTCCAAGGGATGACCAATTCCATCATGTTACATCACGAGCAATATTACCGCAAAACAGCCATTATATAAAAGGCAGATGTTTTTTTAAATTGGAACAGTTCCTTCAGGAGAAGGGAATTTTACATCACGGAATAACCCAGAACAGACACACTGAAAATATGCATAGGATTTTAACACGGCTTCCATAACATCAAGTTGTGGAGTAACATTTCAGAAAAGAATTACAGTTTTCTGTGATATGCAATAGTTAGTAAACAGTGGTGTTATTTTGGGATTAGTCAAGAGAACAACAAAGTTAATCAGTTGAACAGTCAAGCAACAACATGACAATACTCTCGTTAAACAGCTACCTGGCCATCGACTAAACTACCAAGTTGCATCCATGAACGCCTCAGCAACAAAGATGACATTTTCCTCACCTTAGCAGTAGGGTCAAAGAAAAAGTTGTCCGTCGTTCAGTATTCAAAATTTTGATTTGCGCCATATCTGCGTTAGGTCACACTGGTTCCACGAAGAAACTGCCAACCAAATTGGTCAACGGTTCACAATAGATCAGTGTACCAACTGAGTTATATAAAGCGCCTACCATACAGTTTGCACAGAAGTGAATACACGTGATGAAGTGAGTTTTAGAGTTGCGAACATACTACTGTTATTTTCAACTCATTGCTTATCTGAACATCACATTTGGAGGGGGTAGTTCAGGCATAATGAACACTGCTCCTTGTTTAGAAAAACCACAGTCGAGAGGTATAGTTTGTTTTCACATTGAAAGGATCACTGAGAGTTGTTCATTTGTTCAGTTTTATTATCTTCATTACGTCCTAGTACAGGTGAGTTGCCACAAAAAGGCAACAAATTTATTTTGGTGTCTACTGAAATCTTCAGTCGTGTGTACAACTTTTAAGATGCTTTGGTGCATCTCAGAAACGTGATCGGACTTCATGCAACCGGAGCTGTAATAAAATCTTTTGCCACCGATAATCTGTGTTCAGATTTGCTGCATTGCTGAGGCAATTGTCGCCGAAAAATACAGCGGTCATTCGTCCTCGGTGACCTGTTAGTGTGGACGGCAGTTTGCTCGTGAACCCTCGACTTACTTTTATTCATATATGGTATGCAGGTGGCCTATCGTTAGTTTCGAAACGAGCCGCTCTGCATCGCAAATTAAATATGGTTTCTTATGAGATCTGAGCATGAAATCAAAATTGTATACTTACGCTTCCGGAAGAAAGTTCCAGAACGGAAAGCATCATTTTTAGGCAACTGCATATCCCGGTAAACGACGAACATATCCCATCCAATCTCTAACGCGATGGATGGAGAATGCAGAATACCTAACTGTTCATCTGTCCACTATAATGTGATTCGTTCATTGACTTTATAAACATGCTTGTGTATGCTTGTGCTAACTTGCATTCGGAGCAATATGAACTCATTTTTAACAGACAATTACTTCTTCTAGATACGTTTTTTGTTGTTCAAGGCTGAGTTAGTTTTATGTTCACGAACTGAAATTTGAGTATCTCACGCAAATGCATAAAGTCAAGCCTAGACCAGACAATAGTTCACTAAAATTTAAAAGCAGGTTAACAATAATTTGAACGATGCACATGTGTTAACCATTACAAATCGTAAGATGCGAAACTGTCAGTTTTAACGAATGGTGTGCAACTAGACTGATGGTTCAGACACCACGAAAAATTTAGTCAGGTGTGTTAGTTTCTGTTGGTCGTTTTGCATTTTCCAGCTAGATTTTCTCAAATCGCATCGTAATCGTGCCACCAGACTCAGCTGTTCGCGAATATTCGCAAGAGGCTTCCACTGAAGAGGTTTGCTCATATGTTTAGACGATCTTATATTTCGTATCAGTTTTACTTATGTTACAGGGAAGTTCACCAGTGTACGAGTGGACTCACGATATGGGTATCTGTGCGCCGCTTACCGATCGAAGAAGGAAAGCTTGGTTCTTTATTACATATTGTGCAGCTTGGTTGAATAACCATAGTAATAGGTTCGTAAGTCTGGTGTAGATGTTGTATTTTTCGACTGAACAGGACATGGATTCAAGCTACAAGGGAGTACGAACAAACGTTGCGCATGTAAACTGCATTGTCATTTTTCAGATCGATGAAGTTTATGAGGGTGAACTAAGAGTACTTCACTGTTGCCTGAAGTTTAACTGACAATAGTAGTTTATTCATTCGGTTATTGCGTATCCATTTCTCGACCTGAAAATCGTTCCATATATGAACGAGATTCTTTCTAACCAGTATGTTCTATGGAAATCAGAAAAGATCAATTGCTGCCATCCATGTCTGTAGGAAAGTAACTTGTACACGGAATGATGTACTATGAATTTGTTTGCTGAGATTACTTCAGCCACTCATTCCAATTTTGAGACGTAACTCTATTCAGTTGTCTGTTTTATACAGTCTAATTGCTTGTCAACTGTTTTGTTGTTAATCTGGCTGACTTTTGGGTCCGATGGAATTGTGCTAAGTCGGACAGACGGATGTAAGCCATCTGTAGACACGGGTGAGGAATGTGAAAAGAAAGAGCAAACGGTAAGTAGTAACGACTGGTGCATGTTGAGACACCCATAAAGCACTAAGTATTGTTTTAATTCAGAATGAATCATTACTCTATCAGTGCACCGTGAAGAAAGTGAAACAGATCTGAACTACGGGGGTGAATCTGATGTAAAATATATTGCCAGTTCTGTTTTGGCTTAACACTGCAAGCTAACCAGTTCATTTCTGCCCAGCGAGGCGGTTATACTCTGTCATAGTCCCATGCTGACAAGTTTTGCGAACGATTTTATGCATTGTAATAAGATACCCTCCGATCAGTGCGTAAATCTGTTATTAAGTCAGACATGCTTTTCTGTCGAGAATGTGTGTTTTGTATTGCTCTGGGAAGCATTTGAACTCGAAAGACCTAACTGAAGCGAAAATGTCTTACCCTCCCAAATTGCCTCGTTTATTGCAGTATATGCTTTTGATGATTAGAGTACGCGTTATTTTTACCGCCATCGGTTCATCGTCAATTGCTGGCAGCTCTGCCTCACTACGAGGTCGCAAACTGCAGTCCGCTGGGACAGCTCACAGTAGACTTCCTCATGATTACCGTTGAATGTGCATTCGGAAAGAGCTTGCCAGGAGTGCCGTTACACATGAGCTACAGAGACGACAACAATTTGGTCACGTGTGAGAGTGTAAACGACTTAACCATGTCATTGCAGAATTAAAATCAAGTATATTATCACTTCAACCTTTATTCTCTGTATATCAGAATCACTGGAGAATCATATGGCGCAGTGAGAATTTATACATGGAAGACGTCTGTGTGAACAGAACAGTGGACGTAGTTTGAAACCTTCAGTCACGTGCGATACAGGTTTTGTCTAATACAAGCAGCATCCATAAAGAAAGGTGACTTTTCACTGTATACAATTTAAAAGTAGGGCTGACCATCTCAACAACTAGTCTGCACATCACTCGATACTTACTGTATTTTACTGAAAATGAAGTAGCAACATTTCTTCTTACGGTCTCTGTACCCAGAGAATGTAAAATGCAAAATTGTGTGTACTATACGAACAGTAGACTAACAGTAGACTAACATCCACTATCTGCATAATCGTATATGCAGCAGCAGTATCAGCTGCATAGAAATCATAAACAGAAAACTAGTTGATCATACCGAAAAGCATTTGTTCAAATGGTTGCTCAAACCCATTATAGGGATGCCTTAAAAACCAGGCAAATCTTATTAAGTGCTAGGTATACTGGTATGCAATCTGTATTGGGAGTTTATCACCCTGAATCTAACTGATAATCCTTGAGTCAAAAACAAAGGGAATGACTGTCAGAAACTAACGGTTCTAATCTCATTCTGACTTCTTTCATCCGTTGAGTCGCAAATGGGAACAAAGATTACGAAACAGTTACTTTTGGGTACCTATCTGCTTTGCTCTCAGTCAATGCAAATCTTGATATGTCCATTCACTGCAACCGGAACTTGCCGATTACAACGGCCTATCCATCAACACTGTTCATAAAACTGGAGGCTTTGTCATTTCACCAGAAAATCTCAAGACCAAATAGCAATTTTCAATACGTAGCAGCAGGTTGGAAATAAACAAGTTTCATTTTGAACAATTTATCCGTTTAGCCGTGTCGTTTGATTGTAGTAGACATTTTGACGGAATAAAATTTTTGTTAGGAACTTTTTCCCAAGTTGGAAATAGAATTCTATTGAAAAAATGGGACAATTCAGGTGAGTGTCTTCACGAATTATTGCACAATAAGTAGCACAAGTCCAATTATGAGTTTTCACCTAGATTACAATTAGCAGCGGTTTTGCTCGAATGCTTCAATGTGCCCGATAAAATCATACATCATATCCTGTTACTTCAAGTGCAACTGATTTATACAACGCACTAAATCTATGAGAAATGCAAATTTCAAAAATCGGCCAATGTTTGGCAACCGCGGCTTAGATCGATTCGTTTGCTTGAGAAAGGAATCAAACAAGTCTGGCAAGCAATAGCCCAAGTAATAGTCAAACATCGTCGAAATGAAAGGGGGTTTACGGATCGGTGTTGTTAATTGTCTGGTCTGGTACCGTCTAAAAGCATCCTGAATAACAAAACTGAACGACTTGAACGGCTGTATTAACTACCTTGTAGATTTATCAAGGCAATTATTTCTCCACGTTTGTCAGGTTAGCTGTAACAACAGCAACTAATCGGACAATGCTGTTAGTCCATTCTGAAGCGAAAGATTATTAGGTTGCCAAACTGACCTCCGGAGATGGCACTTGGAGAATGTGGTGTAATAGTAAACGTACTATGCGTACACAGTTCTTCTGAGTCTATAACTGTGGGTTGTGCAGCTCGACTCCGAACGCTTCCGAGGTGGCTAAAATAAGAAATTTAACTAATGAGCAAGCAGTAAATGAGCTGGAATGCCAATTCCGTTGTTATGAGTCAACTGGGATGGCCAGAATTGCTCTCCAAATGGACCTCGCTACATCTTTATTCGACGCTACGGGATGAGAAAGGAGCCTGGTTGTGCGACCGGTGCAATCTTTGTCATAGGAGCACGTAGAAGAATGGGTAGAAAATGAAGTCACCTTTCGATACAGAATCTTTGAGTTGTACGTGGACTACCGGGTTACATCGGAACAATATTTGCAGTTGTGTTGTGGCGTTTGTTTTACAAATTTTCTTACTTATTATAGGGGTCGCCAGTTAAAATAATCCTTACAGTCTAACGTCATATAAACCATCTTTTTTCCCGGAGATGGGGGTTTAAACTTCAGTGTTATCAATTCCATGTGCTTATCAGCAAAGTTTCCGGGGTTGGTATTCTGTGCGAACGTCCACTGTAAGCACATTAGTCTTGCCTCAATGGTGCCGTGAGTACGTTTGCACAACTCTGTTTATCACAATATAAGCGAGGTTTTTTCTAACTGAGAGGTATGTACATGGAAAAAATTAGTCAACATGCTGTTCTCAATTAACCTTTGGTGAATACTTCTTTGTAATGAATCGTTGACATGGCGGTTTAGTTCCACATCGAGAAAAGATATTTGTATATCTTTCTGGACCCCAACCGCAAAATGAAAAATAGGGTGTGCTGTATTCACTTTAGTGTATAGGCTATCTTGATCCACATTTTTGTAATCGACGAGATGATGAGTAACTAAAAACGGAAAAGACTACGTTTCATTTCCAGCCAAATCACGGGGGTGTTCAAAATGTTAATAGGCCGTTCTTGTAGGTGGCCAGAAGATGGTTCATATATCCTAGGAGATACTAAAAACTACTGGGCGTTTTCCCATGTGAAGTGATTTGTTGAAGAGTCCTAACAGCGCGAATATTATGAACGTTATTGTGGTTACCTCATAAACGGTCGGGTAGATTGAGCACTATATACAGGCGTGCATGATTTGATATTCAGATATGACACTTCGGCGTTACCTAATATAGTCACCTGCACTCTGTCTCAACGGTTACCTTTGGAGAACTCGGGCCAGTGAGCACAATAATCTAGTACTTCTTCTTAAAAGAAGCAGACTAAAAGTTTACTGGAATTCAAAAGTCACCATATCCTGTATGGTATTTTAGGCACACGCATATTTCATATGTCATCAGGATGGATACGATTGTGCAGCAAACCAGATATGACTGGTAGAATGGCGGCAAATGGCCTGTGGATGAGCATTTACCTGATGAACTGGAGCTTGATAGTACAAGCAGTGTTCAAACTAGCTTGACCTGTTAAATCCAAGTTAGTTGATGCCCACTGTTCAAGCTGCATTTAGAAATGGACGTAACACTATTAAATAGTATCATACTAAAAATTGACAGGTAAATCAAAACAAATTCTTTGCCATGTGCATTTACCAGTTTGATCACTTGACAGATCTGACGTGTACCACCGCTGCTGACTATGGAAAGTAACCGTGCCCGGAGAATTATCAGGCTACAACTTCTTCCAATTGTCATCTCCAAATTCATACGTGTTGTTTACCAAGTTTTCAGAAGAGAATAAGCGCATAATATTCTGGATACCGGATTTCGTGTAATGGTTTTTCCAAAGAAATGAACATCTTCGTATTTCAAAAAATTTATCTAAGTGATTTTGAGGAACTGAACATTTATCTTCTAATGACCCTCAACTTATATTAATGTTATTGATTAAAAATTATGAAAACCGTTCAGTTGAAAATCGTCTTAAAAATCAACGGATTTCTTCTTTGTAAGCATGTTCACCTGAAGATTGATTGTCAAGTTTGTTTGGTGAACAATGACGTTCGACTTTTGTGAGAATCTGACTATAATTGTGTTTGACTTAGGTATTTTCATCGATGTAACTCGAACGACATGACATTACAAAATGCTGCAGCTTTTTGAGTGAGCTCATAACCGTTTCTCGACAAACCACGGATGCAACCAAGCCTACAAAACTAAACTTGGAATTAATCAAACTTTTCAAGTCCTTCCGCTAATTCAAGTACAGCTAGGAATGAGAACCTAGGTGTGAGATTTCAAGCAATTACAACTGACCTGTATCTGTGATTATACTATCTGTAATGAGAAATAACAAGAGTGTTATAAAAAGCTTTTTGGTGTTGGGTTAAAAGAATGAATTCAGTACAGTGCCATTTCGCTGGTAAGGACTGAACGAATCGTGGGCCGTATTTTGTTGTGCTATGCTGGCCTTGTCTTCGTTATCAGAAATGAAGAGCAGGTTGAGATTGTTCAAGAAATACCTCATGGATAATTACGAAGGTGTGATATGAAAATGATATCCGAAAAACCAACGATGTTTTTGTTTGATTTAGTACGACAGGTAATTTACTACGTCGCAAAATATGCTTAGAGTTCGCACTATTGCGGCGTAGGAGTGCTGTTTTCCTAGATTTCTATTAGCGATACATGGATTGATGTATATTACGCGTCTCCTACTGATCAGCTTTAGCAAAATGTAAATTGATATATTCAAGTACTTTTCGAACCATAGTCGTTACACGTTTGTCTGAGAGATGGGTAATTTATACAACCGGTACCTCTCATAACTAATCATGAATCTGTTTATTTCTTCCATATTTTTTCGGGTTATTTCACATTGATTTATAATCCAAAATCGTTTTCATTTTCTATCAGAAGCAATTTTGTATGGTTGAAACAATATGCTTTGTCTGAGAAACCTACAGAGATGATAGGTCGTTTAAATATGTTCCACAGATCATGCTGTTACAGGGCGCAACGCCTTAGTGATAATCATTGTAGTTGTTTGATCGTCACATTCGGTTAAGAAGAACACCAACTGGTAACCCATTGGATAGAGAGTGTATTCACTGTTTCGATGGTACTCAAATATAAGAGATGAATTGCCAAGAGCAACCGATCAATAACCAGCTGACGAATCAGTAAGAACTTGTACACATGATTGATCAGATAGCTGCGTGACTTATCTGGCATGAAGTAGGACGCATGGTTGCATGGGTGTGTAAGCATAAGACTGTCCGGTTCTGATCCAACAGAACTATTTATTTTCGTGTTCGTTACTCTGTTCTGAGTTCTTTTACGTGGTTGTCGGTTGCGTGAAACATAAAGTTCACTCTTCAAATCCGTGTCACTTTGAAAGGTATATTAATAAGTATGTATTAATAACCACAAACTTATCGCTTATTCTGGCAAGTCCACAGCAACCTCGTGTTCATTCACGTCACGTCTGTGGCTTAATACTCACCTCCCATGGCAGAGTTAGCCGGTGCTTGAATCTCAAACTGCTGTCTACCGCTGTCGCTACCGTACTCCACTAGACATTTTCGATCATGTATCTTTAGGCGAATGTAGTTACTGGACACAGTTATGTATCATGTGTTTGCCGACCGATGACGAGGTCTGGTTCGATTTAAGTGCGGCAGGTTAATGTTTGTGGTGAATTTATCACACCGAACTAGCACAATGTATGGAATGGCATATAACCAGTAAAATACGGATATTGTTCACTGGAATGAACAGCCTTCGGTCATTGGAATGTTTGATAAGACAGCATTAGGGGGTCTGTTGTTTAACAGTGTGTTAAACGGTCAGTTTAACATGGTTAGTTTTTCGTTCGTTTTTCAATCCAATATCACTATTCTTTGGGTTTAGGAGGAGTGGGAAAACATAAGAGTAAAATCCAACGTAGTGAAGGCATGACAGTATTTGATAACAGCTCACTTACGTACCAGCAGAGTGATTACACTAGGTAAACCATTGATCTGCTGACAGTTGTAAGATACCGCGTTTTGGTATTTCTTGCTTGGTCATTACGACTTCTGGGCAGCAAACACCTAATTCATAGACCATGATAATGAGGCACATTGATATTTGAATTTGTGGTGGCACATTTACATTTAGATGTGTTTGCACATTTGCTGATCTTTGGTGTAACTCACTGAAGATAGTCGCAGAACATCCAAATTTCCCTGTACAACAACCGACTATAGTACTTTCTAAAGGTAATCACGATTGATGGAATAGTGTGTATGGTAAAAACACTGTTAAAATGTTTGGCGTTTAAGGCATCAGCTGCAGTCCATATTTGTTCGACGGTTTTATGTCTTTATCTCTCAATTTGCATTCCATCAACACGTTGTGAACATCTTACATTTGGTCGTAAGCTTTCCATCTGCTCAAATCTGGATGGGTGCACCTGAGTGGGTAGGTTCAATAGACGGCTGTTAATGGTTGATTCGACTGTCACTAAACTGTAAATCATTGACATGCAACATTTTAAAACAAAACTCGACGGTGTTCAGTTAAATGACACATTAATAACTGACAACAATTTCTCATCGTTCACGTGACCTCGATCAGAAAAATTGTATTGCATGCATGATTTATCTGTCACAAACACACTTGAGTCACAAGTTTCGATGTCAGCATAAAATTCTGTGCAACTGGAAAGTCTTTATATTTGGAATATTGCTGGCATTTGATGTAACGTCTTCCGGAGTTCCTTCTAAGAGGCCATAGGATTTGATCACGAACGTTTCCGACTGAATATTTCGATAGCTTAATGTGATCTTAGCGGTTGTGCAGTAAAGGACTCCGTGGTCAACATGTTCATTTCACATACACGGTCGGAAAAGTAGATGCATTGGTGTTAATCTATCACAAGTAAAAATGAACTCTTTTCACAGCACATAACTATATATAAAAGTAAACTGGATGCAAAAGTTGAATGAAGTTTTAGTTCACATCAATCAAAAGCAACTTGGGAAATCACATAACATTTGCTTCATTACAATGACCTCTGCTTCCCGATAGTATTTGCTTGTTTTCGAGGCCGGTGCTTTTGGTCCATACACAGTTTCCGTCCATTAGTACAATATAAAACACTAAATTATAAACAGGGTTGCCCATGAGACAGAAAAACAGCACCTTGTGCGTTTTATTCACCAGACTGGAAAAGAGAAACTCAACTGATTAATGGTAAACTCCATAATTTCAAAAATTCACGCAATTCCATTAGACATTCCATGTGATGCACGATGAATAGCCACGTTCATTACACACTGGACACGGAAATTGTGATCGATAAATATATGTTTTTAAAGACCAAATGTTATTTGAGGAAATGATCGGTCATATCTGGTCAATAACAGAAATGCTGGAATACGTGACGACAAGTCCCCGCAACTTGACCTGAGTTTCAAGAATTACATGCTGATAATACACATCGGTTCATTTGCTTTAAACAACCAAATGTTGATTCGGTCATGAAGTATGCTATGACAGGGACAATAAAAACGGACAATGAAATGTTCGAAGTCCACATAATACTCATCAAAACATAACAATATTCCATATGCGGTAGTGTTGACAGCATTGCCATTCCACTACACTTTTAAACGGCCTAACAGATGAACACGGCGTTCATTCCGTGAAATCGGAAATGTCAGATTCTCAGTGAACTGGAATCGATCTGATTTTTGAAGAATTTTGTATGGTAATTAAATCATTCGGTGCAATTTACAAGCACATGATATGCGCTGACTTTTGGTTACGTTTTGATTGTGTCACGCCTCCAGCCTGTCAGCTGTTGTCATAAAACTGAGTGGATAGAAATGGAACATTTTCTGTACACTTAACTGCATGCGGTGAGACGTAGTTTCGTAGCAGACAGCCAACACTAAGGGTTTTGTTCGTGCCTACGAAGAGGTTTACCGATCAAGTGCCATATGTTTGCAAGCTTCTGGAGATGAGAATAAAGTTGCCTCCCAGTTGAGTACTATACTTTGGTCACTAGTTTGTCGACGCATGTGAGTCCGGTCTGATTATTGTGTACAGTGGATTGGATAATTCTTTCGACGATACTAAACGTTCCTCATACAGTATAACACTTGGACTATAAAATACAGATATGTATTGATCTAGTAACTTAAGATACCCTATCGATCAAAAGAATATGGCTCAACGAATCACTGATCGACGATAGATAGCATATATTCTTGACTCTACGGAGAACGAACTTAGGCCACACATTAATGATGTGACCTTACTGAAAGATAACAGATTAAAAAATGTAACATAAAAAACACGCCATGTTTCTTGAACTGGTCTTCTTTGTTTGAAGCCTCAAACGTGTATACACTTCTATATTCTCACTTAAGTATCCGAATATTCGCCTTCAAACCAGTTTGACAAATATCTTTGGGCAACCTTCGCATATAAGTCGGCCAAATAATTCAACTTGTGGTGGTGTAGTCTTCAAATCAACCTTAATGAAATATAGTGGTGGTTACTGCCGCAATAAAACGCTATCCATGGTAGATCACCTTAAGACGCACCTTGTTTCTTCGACAAGTTCTTTTAACATTGCTGAGCCACCTGTGTTGATTTTTTGTATAACGAACACAACAGTAGGATACACACCGCCCCGACGGACAGCATGAAAGTTAAGAAAAATCGGCCGTGAATTAACCTCTTAAACCTAACAGATTCCAGCTATTTTGCCTATCATGACACAAACTTGAACCTTGATCAGTTTGCTTCTCTTGTGCGTTTCATTTTATCATCTTTTGGTGGAAAAATCAAACGTCTTCACCCAGGTTTCTTGAATTCCCTGAGGAAATCCTCCCGAGGTGATTGAAATGTTGAGTATTGCAACTGGCTGATAGGGTTGTGCTATTGTGAATACATTTATCAACAGTTCTTCATGTTGTAACCATTGTCTTAGCAGAAGACTTTGCTATGTCTCATCATTGTACATCGGGAGGTACGTTAGTGGCAAAACTTCTACCTGAAGCAATTCACCCATCTTATCTCAATGCTGTATTTTGATTCAAGTATCTTTCGAAATATCCCAGCAGGAACACTTTCTTCGTGCTTGTTTGCAAAATATATGTGTCTTGGTGTTGCATGTTTGAATATATAAATGTAGCTGTCTTTAGTGGTTAGGTTACCTCCCCTTTTTCTTTTTTTTCTTATCTCTTCCTATACAGGGTTTGGGATTTTTCTTATTCATGGTTTTGTGGCAGTTATACAGCAATGTGAACCACTGATGTATTGCTGTCTTTGATGATGATGAAGTAGTCTAACCTCTTTTCTGTTTCTTACTCAGTTTGAGTCCTACAAAGTTTCAGTCTTCCTGTTGGGCACAAAACCCATTCGTTATTTATTTTTCAGTGATGCCGTTTGTGAACTGTCACTTTCATGATGTTTATGTTTACCATTGTTCTGTTGCCCAAACTCAAATCAAAATCTTTATCTGATACAGATGAGATTTAATCGCTCAATGTGTACAAAGCTTAGCATTGATTTTACATCTCCAGTTTTCAGTTCAGCACGAACCACGTGGTTCATTGAATTACGAATAACGCAGCGTGTTCGCCGATCTTTGAATACGAGATGTATTCCACATGTTGGATTCTTGGTCGGCGAAATACCGAAATACTTCACCACAACACACACTACTCAGAGGCTGAAATCAAAAAGTGAATCTCCTCTGGAAAATTTATTTTAGCAGAATGGTAGATACAAGCATGTGAATGAATTTCTCGTGAACGACCAGCATCAATTCAGTTAGTAAGTAAATCTAATCTCTGTAATTACGATGTGACTGTTCTCATGTTATCGTGTTATACTGTCAAATGTTTTACGTTCATTACTCTTCAACACAATACGACTGAGCATTAGGTTAGACAGCAGTAATGAACTCATGAAAACTGTGAAAAAATGTTGAGTTATAAATTTACTAACAATCAGATTTAGTGTGCGATTTAACGTATATTATGATTTTCCCAATCACTGTCGTACAGTGAGAGTTTAACTGCGTCCGCATTCACTGGAAATTGCTTATCGATATGGCTGAATTGAAATCAAAGTCAGTGTTTGTGGTTGTTGCCGACCCCTATATACATGGGTGTTAATGTTCCTAGCTGGTTATTTAAATCAGTGTGTTATGTCAGCTCCAGTGATAACTAAAATGGTTGGAAGGCGATCATCTCGACAAGAAAAGACCAACAGTTTCCAAAGGTATCTGGGGATTGGGCGCAGCTATTTTTCGTATTTACCAGAAAATTGATTAGTCAAATGGACAGACATTATCAACCGAAACACTTTATATAATTTCACTTGGTAATACAAATGGATTTTTGTGTGCAGGACTTCAACGACAACGGGCATATAAATGACTTGCTGACCTAATCCATGATAGGTTGTGATTGGTTAGCTTACCATTATGTTCCGGCTATTTTGACGAATAGCTTGGATCCCAGCTTTGGAGCCAGGCTGGCCGTAGACTTGTCAGAGAGTGAAAAGTACTCCATATACCCCGGAGTCAATTGAGGATAGAAGTTCATAAGGACGAACAACATGACTGTCAACCTAAATCCAAGTAGCCAAAAAGTATCAATTAGCTGACTGTAATGATCTGTAGTTACCCATGAAATCACGAATTATATGCTGTGAAATGGAATGTAACTGAGGTAAGCGAGAAGTGTGGACAGATCTTGTTGCTGTGCGGTACCAAAAAAGAGTTTGTCAAGCTTCTTGAATTATAAGGTATTGACAGTCTACTGTGTGCTGCGCAGTCAACCGATACAACCGTGTGCAACACCAGTTATTGAGTGTTATGGAAAACCCATTTCTTCAGCTTTACTAACATTGCGTTACTAACTTGACTTTTTCGGCTTTCTGCTGTTCACCAAAGTTTGTTGTAAAAACTATTTTAGATTTCGTTTAAAAGTATTGTAACACTTGACATCGTAGCTCATATTGACATTGTTATACTACTGTTGACCATGACTTTCACAGTTTAATACAAATGTAATAGTTTTTTAATTTATCATATATGTGTGCAACTGCACTCTCACGCAGCCACTTCTTTCATTCGGTTCAACTAATATTTTTGCTGAATCGATTTCTATTCATTGGTGGTTAATATTACTAGACTTTACAGGATTCAGTTATTTTGTTGCTGAAGATCTTTATGCTCGTTTGGCTTCAACATGGCGACTATTTTCAGAGAGTTTGTGATTATGTAGCCCCAGCAATTGATCGGTCACAACCTGAGTCCGACACTTGAATACGAACAGATTTCTGCAACAGGTTTTCCACCTTAATTTTCTGTGTTTGGTTCGTCGGGATGACGGATGATTCATTTGATAACAGGTTGCACTTTGTAATCAGCCTAAACAAATTCAACGCTTTCTGTTCTCCGAATCACTACTTTTATCTCATTGGTGTTTTTCTGCACCATTTTTCTCAGTGGTTGCAGTGCAACTCCATTTTTCGACTGTTGGACACTTCGTGTGATCTTTTCGTATTCACTGCTGTATTGAGTTGGTGACTGTTATAGCATGCCGGCTCTAGACTGCAGGAACGTGGATTATAAAGAGGTGCTTTCAATAACTCATCATCGTGGATTCAAAAACCCACACTCACAAATTAATTAATCACGTTTGTAAATGCGCTTAAAGAATACTCACCTATTTTTTGGTGTATCTGAGGAACTGTATAAAATCACAACGCTGCAGAGATAGTTCTTTTATCGTGTTATGTGTTTTATTCTTGTTTGTCGATAGGGTAAATTCTTGTGCATATCTTTTACAGTAGCGGTGAGCCCGTATTGTTCGTAAAACTCAAGGGAAACTACTATAGTAGTTTCCCAGCGAACTTATAAGTTCGCTGGTTCTGTTACTGTAACGTTGAACTAATAATGATGGACTTATCTTCAGTCTTTTTTAAATGGAACACATTCTTCATAGTGGTCGAAGTGATCACATTTTCCATAGGTATACGGACGCCTTAGACGAAATGACAGGACCGAATTGGACAGACATCAGTAAAATTAGTTGAAAACTCGGACCCGTCACGCCGCAGGCCGCGACACTACCGCTCGACTAACCGACCGTTGTCGGCCGAATGCACAATACCAATCTCAACTGATCCCCATACCCATATCCCATTGGTCAAACTATCGTACTGTAGGTCTGACACATATATACTCCTGTATTGATTATATTAATTACTGGCCGAACGTTTCTTACATTATCACACGTGACTAACCCTGCTCCGACACTATGAACTTCCCCTTTGAACTCGCTCTTTGTTTGTTTTGTACCACCGCACTGAACTGTTTACGCTACCGTGTTATTGGTTGATATTTGCTGACCGTTAAATTCCGTGCACAGAGTTCACTTGGTTGTAAGTTGTATAATTTGCTAACCATTGCTTATTTATGTACAGAACCAGTTTATCTGAGTAGACCTTCAACATTCCGTCTTGTTCTGCCCTGAATCAAGAGGTTTACAACCGCCCCGATAGATTGCGTATAGCCGTGAATCCTGACAGATTCTACACTCGGTGTTTGGGATTATTTACACTGTAGGACGAAGACAGTGTTCGAAGGCGTACCTTCCAATTCGTTCCGCTTGGTTGCAAAATTCTGTGTAAAGAACATTGCCAAGCCGATGCGCTCGGCAGTTATTGGTGTTATCATTTTAATCAAATTAATTGATATGAACAAGGTTTGCTCACACTCATCAACTCGGCAACAGTAGCTTTAATCCAATGACGACGTGGTCGGCTACCTGAATCATGTTTATGAGAGTGACCGCACTGGAGATACACAGTCAAATTTTCACACAAAAACGAACAAGTTGGCTTTGCATTGGACAGACTGTTTGTCGTACACAAGACCTCTAGCTTTGCACACTCGTGGGTCAAAGATAAGAGTAATTAAAAAGAAGACAGGCGCCAGCATCTTCGCCCGCGTTGACATTTCAGTAACCGGAACAAAGCATTTCTAGAAAGGTCAAATTCATGTCGGGGTTATAATTCACTTTTGGTCCTCTTTCTAGAATAACTGATGCCTGCACGAGATTAATTACAGTTAGTTTTCATTACTTTGTATCCAACAGGCGTTAATATTTATGGGTAGGCATATCAGAAATTAATCCTGGGGTAGGTCAACAGACTCACAGTTCTCCGCTGTCATATGCGGTTGGCTAGGAAGATAATTTGCTGTCCCATGGGAAAACAAAACTCGCGTGAAGCTTAAGAGACAAGGGATTTCGTCGACAAACAGTAGTATTGAAGAAGCTTTGCAGTCTTAAAACCATCGTAATCGATAACTCACTAGGGAGTTTATCAATAGCAAGGTGAGAAGAGTCAGTTTGAGGATTTTTGACCAATTTGGCCACAGTTTAAACCGTGTAAATCACAACTCGTGAAGTGGCAAGTACTTACTGATTACGTCGTTTTTGGTGACGGTTTGTTGGGTGTCGTATGCAACTAGTCGAGGTGGCGGCCTCCTCTTGTCACTGTGACGATCGACAAATCGCAGAATAACGAGCATTCCGGAAGAATCAGCTCACGAATTTATTGATACTGAGTAAATTTGTTTCTTATGAAGGAATTAAGTTACATGGTTGTAGTTTGAAGTATTCTCAGTAATCAAAATACAGACTGATCCGCTTAACGCTCAGTTTCTCACACGTTGCTACTTCTTTTTCCACACTAACATAACGCCCAATAAAACGCTTGCGAAATACCTGTGGCTAGGAAACATGAACAAAAGAGCTGTAATTACACAACCAGTTTCAGGTGTACAGATGCACTTCGCTACTACTAACCAGTAAAATTTTGAATGGAAACCTAACAAGTGAGTTACACTCTTGTGACACACTAAGATGGATTGTGGAGTATTGAAAGCAGTGCTACCGGGAATAATTTAACTTACACTGCGATATAGACATGTACTATAGATTTTGAGCTTTGGCTATCCTCATTAAACAGATCTTAATTCCCTCTTAGGTTTTTCTATAGTCAACAGTTTGCCAACACAAACATCGGTGATCGGCAACTGGTGTATCTTTGAGCACAAAGCAGCGAGCGACGTTAATTCAACAACACAAGTTTGGAGACAGAAAGACACCTCGAAGATAGAAAACCGTTTTCAAGCCGGAATTTTTGGAGTGTCCGAAAACCACTCACTGCTTAGTGGTGATATATTATGCTACCTGATGGGAAACTGACAGACCAGGTTTGATTGCACCATATACATCAATCACACGTGAGTCAAATCTTGTTGCCGTAGACCACAATTATTTTGCATAGAGTATGAACGTTTGTATATTGGAAATCGAGTGGATTAAGCAGGATTTATTTTCGATGGCACACTTTGTATATCAGGTATACAGAATTGTATGTAACCAATCATTAATTTAGTTAACTGCTTATTCTTAACAGTGGCAACACTTTTATTAAAGCACCAGCCTGCTGATTTTCCCAGACTGATAATATACTCTTGTTATTTAAAAGCTCCAGGTTTCTCTTACGTTGTTTATTTTAAATTGAGGGTTATTACGTAATTTAATGTGACTTCGGGATTTGGACCAACTCTAACCGAATAGCATTTCAACTTGATTGCGTACAAAGCATTCAGAGAGGCTTACCCAGATAACCAACTTCGAAAGAATACACGATTTAAGTTTCACTTTTATCATTGCATATCCCATTCCGGACCGGAGGTGAAATCATGTTCCTCGAGCCCACTAGACCAATATGTCAACCACAACTTCAGTGGTTTTGCAATGAGCTTAACCGAATCATCATATACAAATGTTCAACCACAATTTTGTGTTGGTAGTTTTCAGTATGACCGAAACATTTCGAAAGACTGTGAATAGAGTGACCGAGCTCAATCTAACAGGCTAATTCGAAATCAGAATTTTTCAGTAGGGTTTGCATTACCGACTTCATTGAAAAAACTGTACATCAAAACCCTCGAACTTTTGATAACTATTTAGACCATACTCAGTTGGTTCGATGAAGACATTACCTTCAACTTAACTGATAAGTCCTGAGCAAGTGGCTATCGATTGGATTGAACTGAACGATTCAGTTTCCTCTCATAAATTGATCCGGCGAGCTGAATGCAATACTACAAAAATAACCAACTAGCCAACTATGCTAATCGGTACTATGACTGATCTCGACGACTACGCGTGTTACCTTTCGAACAGGCATGTTTAGCATAAGCAGATTTTCAACTACCTCACCTTTCTTCGGGCAACTGATGGCCCTGCAGAACTGGACGTTTTGTCAACCCGTACATTGAAATTTGACCGAAAAATTATATTATGCTTACTGAATAAATGATAAATGCTCACTTCTCCAGCTGTCTCGCATTCGTGTCATGAGGAATGAAGTAACTCAGACATATGTGGTTGGACTACTTACTGATGAGCTTCTGCAATAAAACCGGAAGAATTTAAAGTGGAGTTTTATAAACATTTAGTGGTATAGACCGCTGTGCTTATTTTACAACTGGTGATGTCTCATTAGCATGATGTACATCGGGACAACCAATTCACCATTGAACTACAGAGTGATAACCAGAAGAATCTGTTGGGTATTATGGTCGTGTTTATGAGCGAATTTTCAAATGACCAATCATTGTACTTACAACATCGGAAATCCAACTGTGAAATATATAGCTGTGGTTAACGTTGATATGCCGAAATATTCGGAAGTTACTGAATGTCACATGGTCGGTAAGCGGACCACTTAGCGTTATCTCACGCTTGTAGAGAATTCAATGCACCCCGTTGGGATGACTAGCAATCGCATACCGGAGACCATATCTGGACGTAGTGTCTCTTGGGGGTGACTGTCCATGCGTGCGGTTTGCAGTGTACAATACAATGTACAGTATACTGTACGAGGTTGTAACAAAATAAAATAACCACGGGAATTATCTTATAAAACTCATCTATTCGGGTCTGATATCAACAACCTAAACTTTTGTTTCCCACTAATTATTCGGAGAATTCGACTTTATTTGCATGAGCATTCTATTTGCCCTTATACAAAAATACGTGAAATATAATATTTAGCGATTCGGGTATTAGTACTCAGAACACATTCCGATGATGGTGTTTCAGTTTAAATTTACTGACGCAATATTCTTATCACTAACACCTATCGTTATTACAGCTACGAGGTTTCTGTTAGAACCGGATTTCTGATAACGTTCAACAGATCAGCTTAACTGTTCCCCTGTTGGCGCATTATAGGTATATGGCTTTGACGCGATTTTGACCTCAGTTTCGATAACGCCAAAACAGATATTAACCCCAAATTTATGCTCTATACGATAATCTCCAGTTAACTGTTGGACTAAGTAGTGTGCAGTCCTAAATAAGTCGGTTATATAGATCAAGAAATGAAAACTAAACTTGACGGTTTTTGAAACCCCGTTGTTATTGTGTCGGGCTGTATCAAGGTTTCCTGAATGATAACTACATTGATTTTCGAATTTTGCAAACCCTAGGCATGGACACGTACTCAGTTGTCATTATTTTTTGTGCTAGCCTCGATCGTCTTAACGCAGGTCATGCTAGCCTTCAGCTATTAACGATAATTGATCATTTGTTTCGTAGGGAACTGACTTTTTTATTATGGAGGGTCATCAGGTCGTGATCGGCAGGAATACACGGAATTCATTTATCTTTATAAATGTGCCTTCTCTCAGCAATAAGCCGGGTTGTACAGTTTAAATATTCATGCTTGCCATCAATGAACACAATACCGCGTTTTAGGTAATCCAAAATGTTTATATGCTGACGTAGGTGGCAGTTATGAGAAAGATGTGTAGATGTGACCCCATAGTAGATAGCGTGCACCATACGAAAATTTACACAGCGTTATTTAGAGAAACGATTTCCTGATATGACCACTGTTGTTATTTAGTTTCCAGGATGCAGTATTTACTGCAGCAAGTTTTGGTTTCACTGTTCTAGCGGGTTTTAGTTTTAATAGACATATCGATGATCGACTTCGCTCAAATAACAATGGATAATAAGTACACAGTAGCTGATGTAAAACGCATTATTTTGTACACAGCAGTTGATTAAAACAAACATTTTACAGATAATCACTTGGTTTCATTGAGATCTCACTGTTCCTAATATATCAGTCGACAGCAACTGAGATTAGAACAGGTTGTCAGCTGTTCCCGTAAAGAGATTTTCCAGGCTGTATAAACACATAGGCATTGTTGAAACGGTTTAAAACAGAAACACGAGATTTATTGGCTGCCGAGACCTAAATCAACCAGGAGGATGCATGTCCTAATATAATCAGTTGTATCCTACCGCGTTGTGTGTTGTCCAGATACTGTAAAGAACGTGACCGCTCATAGTATATAGCCAAAAGCGTAACCGTTCGATTAAATGGACAATCACAACTGTCCTCAATCTGCGGTGACTGAATTTGTGTACAGCCCTAGGTAGTCGAATGGTAGCTTTATAATGTAACGACACGGATAAATAAAAATTCACCAGTTAGTCGGGCAAATACATGCAGATAACTTAGGAAGGCCGTCCATTTACTAAATTACTGGGGATATGGTACATGTTCAAAAAAGCTGTTTGTGAAGGCATACTGTCGTAGCACCATTCAGTAGTTAGCAGAACGTTTTCACTCGGATGATTGATAGCTTTTCCAATTAGGCTGATCATTTCCTAATTTCTCTCTGCTTTTCTGTTGCGCATGTTAGAAACGTTCTGGAAAAAGTGGAGCCCGTTGTACAGTACGGCTTGTTCGTATTCCAGACGAAGTTCTCACACCCACCTCGGGAACATCAATCAATAGAGATATGGTGTACTGTTGCCCAGATCTACGCTTGTGACTTACCAGCTGCACTCTTAGACAGTCAAGGTATGCGCTGTGTTTCGAAAGACATAGCAAGATGAATAACTTCTGGAACAGTAAACAGTGTTGCTGTTGCAGGTTTTCCGGAATCTGTCCACGCTAGTGTATCACGGTTTACTTAGGAGATTATGTCGGTTGTGTGTGCAGTATCTTGGCTACTTTAATGGGCACTTTCTGAGACGCATTTTCGAAGTTTGTTAGACCGACAGGAGCCCAAAACCCGAACTTGTTTTTCCAATATTCAGGGTCTGAATTAAACCTATGTTGAAATCCAACAGCTTTCCACAGTTATGACACATATTTATAATGGCTGAAGAACATAACCAAAAGCAGCTTACTTAAAGGGAAATTGAACATAGTTGAGAGAAAATCTGCGAATAGTGATACCAGTTTAGTTTCCCGTTAGTCGCTTACAGTATCAACTGCAAATAACCTGTAGTGACAACAAAACTCGCTAAACTTCAGACAACAAAAGAAAAATCAAGCACGTACTACATGAGGAGTTGCTGAAATTAGTGCGACTCCGATTTTCCATTAAGTTGCGTTTGCTTGGAAATTTGCCTCAGGGCTTTTACAAACATGTGCACAAAACAATTACGAAGGCCCTTGTTTCCAGAATCACCCAATAGCTAGTTTTTGAGAGTTATTTAGTGATTACAGAGAAAGGAAAATTGCCTAATGCCAGACCCGTTGGTATTTACATCGGCGTCTTAGGGACTATTAGCCTAAGGGTTGTCTAATGCGCACACACTATCTCACCCTTAGTGTTTTACCATAAATCAGAATATTGTTCATTTGAAGTCAGATAAACGAACTGTACTGTTATGAACAACGTTACAACCCAAGGTACGAAAGTGATTGTGGTATATTTTTATGCATTAGTCCTTCCATCTTGAAACAGAGCAGACAGTGCATATATACCTATTCCTCTTAGGTCGATTTGTTAACCAACAATTGTGCTGTAAACTGGAACTCGTGAAAACTGGGAAAACAATAAGTTACAGATTCATCAAATTGCAGATTCCTGGCATTCCGACAAGTCCCATATCCATTAATCACTAACGCTCGCTAAAGTAAATCTGCCTGCTGGCTGACTGATACATCAGACATTGCAGAGGAAGACTAGGTATAACTGCGCTAAAAACACTCTGTGTAGACAGGACTGTTTCTAAGTCAAGTGTTTTTAACTGAGATGCTCTTTTTGACTGTTACGGCATATTCACTAATTTTCCTCTGCAAGACCGCTCATCTTTTCTACACTTACACCCTTGACCGTAAACCGGTCGTCTTTCTGGGTAAAATCAACTTGTTATGTTTACAAAATCCAAAAGAATTTATCTGAAGATAGGACCTCCAAGCTACTTGTTGGTTCTGTCTTCCCAAGTCACTTTGGACCGAAAATAAATCATTGTTCATAATGAAACTCACAACGTAACGGCTGAGTTCGCAAGCGTGTAACCCAATAATCAATATTTTGAAAGCGTAAGTGACAATGTCAAGAAGAAAGCAAACCCTATTCGTGAGGTTATACGGAGGGTAACTCAAACTTTAATAAATTATCGTTCAGTTGTTAGATATTTAAAAGCGTAGGATCAGCGCAGCGTAGCTTGAAATGGTTCAAAGAATAGGTGCTTCTAAAGTGAATGCAATAAAGCGAGTCGAATTTGATACGTACCAAGGCAAACATGACTATATGACCAAATAACACATTTCCAATCGTCGCAACTGCAGTGGATTGCAGTAGGCATACTTGCCTCTGCCAGCTGATTGCACCAAACAAGTTTAAAGAAACTGCATTTGTGGTGTCCAAAAATATGCTTTTTGTTCAACCCATGGTGGTAAACCCCTGCAAAATGAACATGGGCTTTCATTATTTACAGAGTGCTATGTTTTCACAATTTCGAGCAGGGATTCTGTTAGTAAATCTGTATTTCCGCCTGTCACCGCCTAAAAGCAACTGCATACAAATTTCGGGCGTTTTTTGACAACACTCTTGATCGCCCAAGAGGCACTGGCATCGTGTCAAATAATACTGCTTTCAAGTTTAACACTAATTTCATAAATTCCACCAGTCAGTATCAAAAAACATACTGAAGGCTTTCGTGGACAGCAGCAAAATTGAACAGTTTTCATCCTACTGCTAAACAAACATGCGACACTCGTACTACAGTATACAACAGGTATCTGTGAAAAAGCGTTCTGGCTGACTTGGGACAAGTTTAATTCCGAGAATGTCAGTCAGAATGATGTGTGATAAGCTGAGAATGAGATTATCCATGAGTAAAAACAACTTGTAGCAGCCTGATTACTGGACTGAACAAAGAATTGACGTTACTTGTTCGAATTGATCTCAATTTTCCAAACTGTTGGGCGTGTTGATACTACTCAAAAGATCAGTTCCGTTGAGGCCTATATTTTCATAATCGATTTTCGGCGTTGCAATCTTGCCAAATTACCAGTACATAGCGTTGAACTTATTCAGGGCTGGCTATTCACATAGAAAGCTTTCAGCTTGTTGAGTCAATTGAAAATGTTCACGACAAATCACTGATATCATACGTTGTGTTTAACAACGTTCTCATACTCTCCGTTGTTAAGTTATTGCCTAATCATACATCAGTTATCAAGATTCTCAACAATTTCCGGGAAAGTACTTCGTGCATTAGTACAGAAAATGCTGGTTTCTACTTTGACGGACAAGGTTATCAACACTTGAATAAGACAGTAATAGGCAGTCCGCTGCACTTCAAACTTACGAGCTAATTTATGTCAAATGTTGAACCAACAACGGTTCAACGCAAACACACGTAGTCAGCACACCGTGTACCTTTCGGAAGCTTTTCTTCCATCAAACACTGAAGAAGAATCTTCAGAAATATTGAGGACTGCGCAGAGTTAACCAAAACTGCAGAATGAACTCCAAGTAAACCACAAGCCAGTTCGGTTACCAATGACTACCGTTCAAGAGTTATTAGAAAGTAAATTGAAATCCGCTACAGCATCGACCGTGAATATATTCAC